>JAKCWG010000100.1:0-119890 GCA_021464415.1 Lonicera japonica
ATTACTATAATAAATTAGAAAAATTACACATGCCTAGCTAATAACTATTCTACAAAAATTACAATTTTTGTAATTAAAAAAAATCCAATAAGAAAAAAAAAAGAAAAAAGTTCCAAATATTTTTTTTTCATTTTTTGTGCGGCATAACTAAAAAAAATAAATTCCAAACAATATTTTCATATACGGATGAAAACATAATTATTTATTCATAAGAAAGAGTATTATTTTAGTCCTAATATGAAAAATTATAAAGATACCCATTGGTAATAGTTTATTTCTTATGATTTAAATGAGAGAACTTGGGGGGAATGGTTTTTTCTGGAATCATTTATTCCGGACTTAAAACTTGAACCAAACATAAAAATTGTTTAAAAATAAAATTTAGCATTCCTAAAATAACTTAAATCTTAAACTAAACGAGCCATAAGTGCTTTGTATTCTCATTTCAACCCTCTCTCTACTTCATTTGGTTGTCGTGATTGACTCCACGTGAGTTACGCCTCATCAATCCCTACCCTCACACACTACCTTTTTAAAATTAGTGACTTTATTGGGAATACAATCTTCCAATCAAATCAAAGGCCCATGTATGAAATAGGCAAGGCGTTGAAAGAGAGTGCAACTCTACCTAAGGTGCATGAATGAGATTACTATGAAATTGACAAGCAAGGCATTTATTGACAAACATTGCTGCATCTGCCTCCATGGTGGGCCAATAATATTCCAACGTCATCAACTGATCGTATAACTTAGCCCCGCTCAGATGGCCGGGTTCATGTGCCAGCTTCAAGAATTGTTCTGTTTTTGAGTTTCAAATACATTAAAGTGGCCTCCTATGATACCCATGCCGATATAATTCTTCATAAATTATAGAGTAAATTACTCTAAAAGCTTTTAAATTATTGGCTTAGTGTCATTTTACCCCTTAAATTAAAAAACATTAATTTTAACCTTTAAACTATTAGCGAGTGCCACTTTAGCCCATCCATCAAAATTTTCTGTTAAGTTAGACGGAATTAGGATCATTTTTGCCATTTCAAAAAAAAAACATTAGAAAAAAATACTTTTATTAGATTTTTATAATAAAATTATATAAAAATAGAAAAAAAAGAGGAAGACATTTCTTCAAAAAGAAAATAGGAGAGAGAGAGAGAGTTCTTTAAGAAAGTCGGTTTGATTTGATTTTGGGGATAAATCATTGCATTGATTTGGGTTTGATCATAATTTAGGTTTAATGATTTAAAAGTTTAATTTCAATTTTGATTTTAGGTTAAATCTTGATTTAAGTTTAATGATATACAAATATATATAATACACCATTTATATTGATATATACAACTATATATATATATGCATGTGTGTGTGAGTGTGAGGGGGGTGGTAGGGGTAATGGAGGTGGCAAAGATGGTGGGGGTGAGAGAGAAAGTGCTGGTGAAGATGATGAATGAGGCGGTGGTGATGGTGGTGATTGGTTGAAGAATATGGTGGTGATAGTGATAATGGAGATAGAGATGGTGGAGATAGTGATGTTGAGTTGGAATTGAAAAAACCAAACTTTTTGATCCATATTTTTAGTAAAAAAGCTTTCAACCAATGTTGAAAAAAACCGAACCGGTTTTTTCTTAAACCGACTTGAATAATATTAATTAAATCAACTAGCAGCAGTACTAGCAGTAGTACTATTTTCATTCACTTTCTAAACAACTAGCAGTAGTACTATTTTTGCTATAATTGCTATTTATCGTTCCTCTCGTTAGGAAGGTTGGTGGAATCAATTCATTCATTCTTGGCAGGGCCGGCATGGTGCCCCACCACCTTCTTGTTGTTGTGACAGTGATACTTGGGGACCATCAGTGGTCCTCATAGTCTGGACCATGGTGGTTATTTTTTGGAAAAAGAAAATGGATAATCAAACTGCTAAATGAAGCTTTAAGAGAGTGAAATTGCTAAGAATTGGAAAAATGATTGCGGTTCCCATAGAAGGTGCCAATTATGGGTGATCAAAAATTTGGACTTTCCTACAATAAGGAGTTCTTAACAAAATCAATTGTGGAATGGATCAATGAAAAGATAAACACCAGATTTTTATTATAGGTATGTTCTCCTAGGGATTTCCATATCCTTCTGGTGGTACATCCTCCTTTTTTTTTTTCATGTATTTTATTAGCTTAATAACAATCGGAGAAGATACAAGGTATCAACTCTTTCTCTCTCCCTATCTCTCTTTCTCTTCTAATATGCCTAGGATTCAAGACTAGATCCCTCTCAATGAGCCTTCCCTTCCCTTTTCTATTTATATCTATAGAATTAAGGTTACAATGTTTAAAATGACTAGAAAGGGCAAAACTTGGGCACTAGTCTAGGGTTTAAACTTTACCGCTATCCCAAGATAGTACAAACTACAGGTGTCTTATTATCAATGGCACAGATAACCATCTTAGCATGATGACCGCGTTACGCTCATATCGATAATTTGGTGACATCATGAGACTTAATTAACTAAAAATTATATTCAGCAATCTTATATACTCGACAACAATCTATCTTATCTTCCCACGGTCTAGGTTTTATATTCCGCGTATAACTTCAATGGTTTTTAACATTCTGGGCCAAATCACAAGACTAGCCTAATTGTCTTCACTATTTTTGGGCTATCTCGAATAGTAAATTCCAATCTTAATTTGAGGAGAGAATAGTTTTCTTGGTTTTTTTGATAAGAAGAATAGTAGTTATAATATACTCATTGGACATGAACTTACATAATATATAAAATTATTTCTTTAATTTTGTGGACTGTCTTATTACAGAGTTAGAAAATGGTTGGAAATATAATTAAATTTTACAAAGAATTTGGGAAATAGAAGAGTGATTTGGTGAGAATCAGATTCTATAGAAAACTAAACTCACCAAATTACTAATTTCATTTTCAAACTTCTCAATATTTTTTTAATTATTTATAACTTTGCAATCAAATGTACCCCTAGTAAGTCCTATATTGACTTAAGCAGTAAGCACATATAATAAAATTCAGGGTGAACCTCAATATTGCACTTATTTAGTCTCCACGTTAGATTCGGCGTACTCACTATGAAATATTGCTCTTATTTAGTCTACAAATTGGATTTGGCCTACTGACTTTGGATTTCACAATATTCTTTGGAGCCACACATGAATGTCAAAATTGACAACTACAATGGCATCCCTTTACTGTTACTTGACATTTTTCTTAAAAGCATTTAGCTAATTGGCCAACAAAACTCTCCTCACTATCATTAACTTCCCTCAATCTTTATGGAGCTCCATCTTTCTTTCATCTCTTTCCTCTTCTCCTTATTCCTCTTTCTCTTCATCTTAATGAAAATTTTGAAGAGATCAAATGCCAACAACTCAACTCTAAAACTACCCCCTGGTCCACCACAGCTCCCTCTCATAGGAAACTTGCACCACCTTTTTGGCTCACTAACACACCAAATCCTAAGGGACCTGGCCAACAAATATGGACCATTGATGTACCTTAAACTTGGCCAACTCCCTACAGTCATCGTTTCTTCACCTGAAACAGCCATGGAGGTGATGAAAACACATGATGTCGTCTTTGCTCAAAGACCCATAAGCTTTGTTTCCGATATTCTCTTTTATGATTCTACAGACATTGCCTTCTCTCCCAATAGTGATTACTGGAGACAACTGCGCAAAATTTGCATAATGGAGCTTTTGAGCCCAAAGCGTGTCCAAAAATTCAGGTCTATTAGGGAAGAGGAGGTGTCCAATCTCATTAGATCTTTTTCTTCGAATGGGAAAAATTCGCCGGTTAATCTTAGCAAGAAAATTTTCTCACTTACTTATGGGATCACTGGAAGAGCTGCTCTTGGTGAAAAGAAAAGAGACCAGGACGAGGTCATTGCAATTGTGGAGGTCTTGACAAAAGTTTTGGCCGGTTTTACAGTTGCTGAATTGTATCCTTCTGTCAAGTTGCTTCAAGTGATCAGTGGAACAAGGACTAGACTTGAGAAGATGCATAAGAAAATGGATACGCTACTTGAAAAAATTGTCGATGAACACAAAGAGAGGAGGACAAGAAGAAAAACAGTGGAGGGAGAACTGGAGGAAGATCTAGTTGATGTTCTTCTGAGGATTCAGAAGCACGGCGAGCTTGAATTTCAATTAACCGACAACAACATCAAAGCAGTCATCTGGGTTAGTGCTTCATTTATTTATCTAGCAACTAGATCTTGTTAACATATGCCTGAAAATTAAAGAATATCTTGCAGTTATAATTAGGGTCTGTTTATTTTGGCCTTCTGAAGTCTGAATGGCCAAAATTCGAACTTTAGAGGTTAAGATGCTTGTTTTGTTTAATATTCAGAGTAACCTCTTGATATGCCTCTGAATAGAGGCTGTCCTACCTCAATGTGATTAATAGGTTTGAATGGTTGCATAATTTCATTTTTGTCGTCAACCCAACTCTTTTGATCAGACTTCAAAAGTTAAAAGAAGGTAAAATGATCAAAGTAATTCAGATATTATATTTATACAAGAAACAAATAAAATTTTCTGCTTTAGATTTTAGACTTTGGATTCAGAATTCAGTTTGAAACAAGAAAAATAAATGTGATCTTACAGGTAATCTAACTTAAATTGTATCGAAACTATTGCAGGACATTTTCACTGCTGGGAGTGAAACTTCATCAACCACTGTGGAGTGGGCAATGTCAGAAATACTGAAAAACCCGCGAGTAATGGAAAGGGCACAAACCGAGATACGAAGAGTCTTTGATGAAAGAGGAATCGTCGATGAAACAGGCCTTCACAGACTAAAATATTTAAAAGCAGTGATCAAAGAAACCTTGAGGCTACACCCTTCTGCTCCTCTTTTACTGCCAAGAGAATCCAATAAGCAATGTGAAATTAATGGATATACCATTCCTGTCAAAACCAATGTGATGATAAATGCATGGGCGATCGGACGAGATCCAAGATACTGGCGTGAAGCCGAAACATTCGATCCAGAGAGATTCATAGACAGTGCAGTTGATTTTAAGGGAACAAATTTTGAATACATACCATTTGGTTCTGGGAGAAGGATATGCCCCGGTATATCATTTGCTCTAGCTAATATTGAGCTGCCGCTTGCCCAATTGCTGTACCATTTTGATTGGAAACTCCCCGGGGGGTTGAAGCTAGAACAACTGGACATGACCGAGGCCTTTGGCCTGAGCGTAAGAAGAAAAAATGATCTGTACTTGATTCCCTTTCCTTATCGTCCTTCTCCTTTCGAATAAACTTCAGGTAAGATGTTACAAGCCAACTCTGTTTACATATTAGCTTTGAAATTTGTGGGAGACACTGTAAATTTCGACTGTGAGGTAATCTCCAGCATGTAAGAACTCTTTCCATTAAATATTTCATGTCTAATGGAAACAAGTAGAAATATATTTCTTGTACTTCATCCTATAAAGTGGCTGAGATGGTTTATACACTACATTTTAGTCAAACATATACCAACACTCGTAGAATTAAGTAGTTACCCAAAAAAAGATCGTGTTGTTTTATCTACTATTTCTTGAACCTTAAGGGCTTTCTTGCATGTCAGTCCCATAAGGTAGCACACAAGCTGTGGTCACAAGGGAGAGAATTTTTGCCACTTGTAATACAGAAGAGGGTATCTGAGCTATTTGCAGTGGACATCCATGATCCGCCAGGGGATACTGCTTGACCACGCGACTGGAGTGGTGGTTGGATACACGGCAGTGATAGGATATAATTTGTCAATTTTGCACAATGTTACATTGGGTGGCACCGGTAAGGCTAGTGGGGACTGGCACCCAAAAAGTGGTGATGGGGGTGTTAATAGGGGCAGGGACTTGTGTATTGGCGAATGTGAGAATTAGAAATGGGGTAAAACTGGGGCAGGGTCTGTGGTGCTGAAGGAGTTACCAGCTAGGTTGATTCGATTTGAGGAAAAGGTAAATCCAAACAGGCTTGACAAGATTCCTAGTCTTAGAATGGACCATATTTTAGGGTGTTCTGATTATGTTATTTAGAGTAGCATTCTCAATTTTGTTCTTTCTTTTATAGTTTTGTAAAAATTTTTTTGAGTGACTGAAGTTGTCCTAAACACCAGCAAGTAGCTCAATGGTAGCGCACTGGGTTGTATTCTCAATTTTGTTCTTTCTTTTATAGTTTTGTAAAATTTTTTTGAGTGACTGAAGTTGTCCTAAACGCCAGCAAGTGGTTCAATTGTAGTGCATTGCGTTCAACTGGGAGTTGCTGCAAAAACATAGTTGAACAGCGCGAAAGTTGGTCCGGACACCATGTGGTACTAGAAAGTATCTAAACAAAAAAAAAAAAAGTTCCCCAATTAACAAGATGAAACCCAGAGTTGGTAGTCTAGGCTAATGTAAACAGGTCTCCTACTACATGTTTGTGATATGTTCATATGCAGGGGCGGACCTAGGGGGAACAGAGTGGGTTTCAGCAAAGGGGAAAATTTTGAAAAATTTACTAGCACTTGTCAAAAAAAAATAAAAAAAATTAGTTTAAGCCTACCATTTTGCTAAGTTTTAGTCATCCCTTAGCCCAACTTGAATATATATTAGCTAGAGTCTTTAATAGACGAATTCAAATAATTAAAAATTTGTCGAGCTCAACTTTGTTAAATACTTTTCATTATATATGAATTCAAATATTTAAATTATGCTATTAATTTTTTTTTCACTATATAATTATACTTTCGATAATTTTTTTTATCTATTACTATTAGCTCACCTCTCAAAATTTTTTTGGGTTCGCCTATGTCCATATGCCATTAATTAGTAATTCGAAAAAATTTCTAGTATGTTGTAGGAACATCTCGGTTGTATCTTTCATTAAATAATCCCTTTAAATAGGGTATGAATACAATAGTACATAGGGTTTACAAGGAAACCCATTATGGCCCATAATACACAATTTATACATTAAGGCCTCGTTTGATTCAGGTATTAGAGTCAGTGGGATTAATAATACCGGTATTAATAGTATTGGACTATTAATCCTGGTATTAATTTAATACTAATACTTTGTTTGATTCATGCAGTATTAATACTAGGATATCTCATGCTGATGTTAATACCATGTTTGATTCTGTAACTCGTATATGAGATTATATTTTGGACTAACAAATAAAAAAGAATTAAGAATTTTTTTTTTAAAAAAAAAATTAAAAAAAATAAAGAATTTTTTTTTAAAAAAATATATATATAAAAAAAAAATTTAAATTTTTTTTAATTTTTTTAAAAGAAAATAAATTAAAATAATAATAATATAGTAGTAGTAGTAATGGTATTTTTGAAAAAATTATAGTAGTAATGGCATTTTTGAAAATATTTGGTTCATTTTTCTTAATCTTGGATAAACAATACCATCTCCCCCTGGTATTAAATTATACCACAAAGAGTGGTATTAAGTTAGTACCGGTATTAGTAATTCCAGCACATTTGTGCGAATCAAACAAGGTATTATAAAAAGAGTGGTATTAACAATCCCATCCCACTTTTTAATACCCGAATCAAACGAGGCCTAAAGTCCCTAATACATATTCTATCTAGACGATAGCACACTACAAGTAATTTCCTTCAACACTCCCCCTTGCATGTGCTGAGTCGGAGATAGAATGGTACATGTCTTGTTGCCTCATTAAAACCTTGTCAAGTAATAAAAACCCTATGAAAAAAATAACCTTGATTGAAGGGAAAAGAGTACAACATTATGATAATTATGTTAGACTTCTTCCGCTAAGTCTATACTTCCATTTGATCCTTACTTCTATCAATAGAGTTTGCACGTATCGTTACCTCGTTAAAAACCTTGCCAAGTAACAAAACTCAGTGAAAAAAATAAACATTGGTTTAAGAAAAAGAGTATAACGCAACGTCATGTGGATGTTAGACTCCCCCTCAAGTCTACACCTCCCCATGATATTTACATTAATCAAGGAATTTGAAAAGCTTATGCATGTATTGTTGCCTCGTTAAAAACCTTGCCAAGTAAGAAAATCCAGTGGAAAAAATGAACCTTGGTCTAAGAAAAAGAGTACAACGTAGGTGTGAAAGTTCCATCATATTTTACACTTTCCATTGATCATTACTTTGATCATGGGAATTGGGAAGGTCTAAACATCTCTATATTTTTCACATGTTTTTCAAATATGGCCTTGGGTAAAGACTTAGGGAATCAGTTTGCCGTATTCTCCTTACAACTTGTTGCTGATTATGGAAAACTTTAGAAATATGTGTTTTATACTATCACCCTTGATATAACATAGCTTCATTTGTTTGATGCAAGTTGCATTGTCTTCATAAATGTAAGTAGGCTCTTCCGTGGTAGAACTTAAATCACTAGTCCTCGAATATGTGTAATGATAGCCCTTAACCATATACGTTCACGAATCGTCTCATATAGAACGATTATCTCAGAATGGTTCGAGGAGGTAGCCACAAGGGTTTACTTGGTTGATCTCCAAGATATTTCCGCATTCCCAATAGTAAATACATAATCCGTTGGGGAATGACCTTTATGTGGGTCAGAGATGTACCATACATCAGCAAAACCAACTAAAATATCATTTGGGGTTTCAATATAGGGGCTAACCTTTTCGACATCAACATTTCCTTTAGAAATTGTCGTGTCATATGCAATTCCTTTTGCATCTATGTTGGGAAAGAACAGTCCCAAGTCAATGGCTTCTTTTAGATATAAAAAAATATAAATATTTTAATATTGTTCCAGTGATGCTGCGTTGGCGTTGAGTTAAATCTAGCTAACAAGGTCAATGAGAATGTTATGTCTGGTTGAGTATACTTTGTTAAGTGCAATAATGCGCATATTGCATTTAGATAGGGAATTTCATCTCCTAACACATTTCCGTAATCTTATTTTGAATTAAATGGATATTTCTTTTGATCCGAATTTCAACTGACCAAGGGAGTGCTAACCGAATGCGTTTTGTCCAGGTTAAATCGCCTGATTATCTTTTAGACGTACACAAACTAGTGGATTAGTATTCCACAAGCTCGATATTCTAGATTAAGATCTAGACAAAATTTGAACTTTTCCAAGATTCTTTATCTTAAATTTGGATTTCAAGTAACTTGCAGTTTTTCTTAATTCATCAAGAGTACCTATTATGTTCATATCATCGACCTATACAGTTGCAATTGCGAACCCGGAACTTGTTTTTTTTATAAATACGCATGGGCATAATTCATCGTTCTTATATCCTTTCCTAACCAAGTAGTCACTTAGACGAGTATACCACATCCATCCGGATTATTTTAATCCGTAAAGTGAGCATTTCAACATAATTGCAAATGCACTCCGTAGTTTAGAGTCACTTGATTTGGGTAATATAAGGCTACCAGACACTTATATATATATATATATATCTAAATTAAGATCCCCGTAGAGAGATTCAGTAACCACATCCATGAGCTGCATTTCTAGTCCTTCGAAAACTACCAAGCTAACTAAGTAGCAGAATGTTTATAATGTTTAAGCAATTTCAGAGCATCTGTGGGAAACCTTGCGCCACAAGGTGAGCCTTTTACTTCAGGACTCTTTTTTTTTTTCTTTCTCATTTACACTTTATGCTAAATATTTGTTTATGTCCTACAGGCTTTACACTTGGCGCATTTAGCACTACCGAACCAAATACCTGTCTCTTTGCCAAATAAACTAATTATGTCTAGATTGCTTATTTTCACTTAGGCCAATTTTGCCATTTGTTGACAATTTGCAACAGAGCGAGATTCGTCATCATCGTGCTTTTTGATTCCCTGAGCAACAATGTATCATTAATGCATATGGAATATCTTTTCATTAACTCATATGCCCTCTTAACCCATTGAGATTTATTTATTCTCTAGAATCATTTATAACTTCGAGGCGTCCTCCAGTATTGATTTATGGATATAAGTATAATAAGAGATAATCTCATAAAAGGAGTTTTTACATTAATGATTAATTAATAAATTTGTACCTTACTCCACATTTTCTTTTGTATGAATATTTGTCGAACTAAGTGGCGTCCCTCTCTTCCTTTAGGGAGCCACGGCCTCAACCACACCTCCACTAAGTGTGGTTGCAGCATCTCTTTCTGCGTACTGTGCCCCCTGTTAAGGACTTCCAACCTTGCATGCATATTGCAGCTGGTATATTTGATCTTGTTACTTTTTGATTATCAATAAATGTATCAGGCATCGAATTTGTTACATTTTAAAAATCGATTATTCTTTTTCACTTCACTATACAGTGTGATGTGCGTGGGGATCAAGATGAGACATAGTAAGGACCACGACAATTCTTGTCGTTCTCTTGAATTTTTTTTTCATATCTCTCCATAACGACTGGAAGACTGTCTCATCAAAGTAACCCACAATTTTTAGTAAAGAGATCACCTGACAAGGATTCCAAATAGTGGATTATCATTGAGAATTCATATCCAACGTTAATACTTAATTGTTTCAACGATCCCAGTTTAGTGCGCTGTGGGAGTGCAATCGGCACATATGCGTAAAATATCAGGCTAATATCTAGTTACTAATTGGTACGCATACAATAATTGTCTAATATTGGACCTTAAAACAAATAAATAAAGTTGTGTGCAATATTGCATAAATTTTGGGCATATATAGGCAATATAGTGCGCATAACCAATGCCATATCTACCATATATATCCTTTTGATGGTTGCTTTTGTGAGACCTTTGTGCGTATGCACATATAGAACAAGATTCTTTACTTCAGTTTTATGCAATGATCATCTAGTACTTTTGATGTAAACTCTACAACTTTATCGAGTTTTATAGACATGCTACAATAATTAGGGTAGTGAGCCCTTAAGCATATAATATGTGCTTAGATGTTTATAAATGCACCATTTCTTGTAAATAATTATTCGACATGTGACCAGAATGTCGAATTATTCACTAGATTTATAAAGTACTTTGAATGGTTCTACGCTCTGGATGGATTTATCTATAAATATATATTGTAAGAATGGTATATTTTATTTTATATCTTTAGCATAAGAAAGTCTTGATCCTATTTTTGCTAAAGGGTGGGCTTTGAAAAATGGGGTGTCGTTCCTTTGACATGGTCAATTAGGCATAAAAGGAAGGGGGATATGGCTTCTAATACTTCGAAAATCAAAAATTACTTTTGAGCATTACTAATATTAACACATTGCAATATGTTGAATTTTTGTTCCATTTATTTGTCACTCGAAAAAAGGGATATCCGTGTAAGTACTTTAACACATGGATCATCATGAGCAAAGTGCACTAGACAAGCATGGCAAAGCCTGTATGAGTCTATGTCCCACGGTACATTATTGGTGACATTATATGATTTGATAATCCTTATCTTAGTGGGGTACATTCCACTAGAATGACTCATAAGTTTCTTTAAAATGCATTTTTTTGCACATTTGTTTAGAGGTAAAATAAATATATTTTTGTTCCATTCTTACATTTGATTTTTGTATGATTACTGTTGGTATGAGTATCATTAACAAAGTTCGGGTCGCTCTTGGTGCATATAGAGCTTATGTGGCTTTAAACACCATTTTAGTAACAAAATAGTTGAGCAGTTTTTCGCTTTTATGATGATTTAATCTTTATAGTCACATAGGTATTATAGGTTATTAATTGCCTATTTTGTTGAATGGTTATGGTGTTCCCACTATCAACCAATCACTAAAGTTATCCTCATTCATTTTTACAGCAATAAAACGAGTATAAACTCCAAACTATATAGTAATAAAGTTCAATTACTTTAGAATAAAATTCAAAGAAAACCAACTGCAATTAATCCAATATCTTATTTAGAAATCTAATCCATCAAATAATTTTGAAGACAAAATTATAATCTAACTAAAAATTAAACAATATGCCTGTTCAACCATCTCAAAAACATAAAATGAGTAAGGCAGATAAGTCAAAATCAGTTGCATACATTGATTGAACAAAGTCCTTATTGGCACTAAAGTCTACGATTGTGAAGCTGACATCAGCGTCATTATCTTTTTCATTCATAAAATGAGATTTTTGTTCTTTAGACTCTCGATATCTCTTGTTACTGAATGATACTTTAGTACTGGCATGGCAGTTCTTATACCAGTGTTTAGCAATATTTCTTTTCCATACTTTGGAAGAGTCTCCACGACTCCCACGTCCCTTTTTACATTGCGCATTATTTTCATAAGGGTTGTGGTTAGCATAGTTAGCCCCCTTTACATTGGATGTCTTTCCACCATTGACCTTGCCATAATTGGCTTTGGAAAATTTCTTTATCCCTACAGGTGTAGTATTATTGCTAAAAAAAACAACAATGTTGGTTATACTGGTTCATTAGTATAAGAGCTAAAATAGGAAAGGTGAAAAAGTTAAGAAGTACTTTTAAGCGCAATGTATCTTTGTTGAAATTATTATCCTAACAAACGAATTTCATCACATTGCATTGTCATATATGGGAGAAGAATGTCATGGATATTTTCAAGACGTCCCTTTTTCTACGGTTCTTTGTGAGTTATTAACTAAATATATCCTCAACATAAGTCGGGATTTACACATCGCCTAAGAAATATTAAGGTATTTACTTTTGCCTTATTAAACGGTTCTTTGTCTGTTGGGTGTTTGGGGGTTTCACTTGTGACAAACTGTTCTTTTGTCACAAAAGAGATTTCTATATTAGAATACCCACCTATGGTACTCAAGTGCTTCTAAGTCCAATATGTTAAACTCGGGTCAAGTTGGGTTAGACATTTTGATTTACAAGAGACATAATCATAAGTGCATTCATAATAATTTTTTTTAGGATTGTGAATTAGATCTCAAAATACAAGATTGGTATGGTCACATACGCTTTTTTCAATGCTATATATGAAACTACTTTATCAGATATTAATGCAGATGAACTTGCTTTATCATAAAAATATATTGTATGCTTGTAAATTGCTGATAAACGTACTTTATCATGGCAATTTATCACAATTAATATAAAGCGATATACATGAGCATACTCAACTATTCAAAAATAATTAATTGGACATATGCAACAATAAATTTATATCATGTTAAACAAATTAAATAATCATACGCCAATAATATATTTACAAAAATTGTATATTTAATTTGTCCATAATATATATATATACACACACACACTTAAACATACACATATTTGAATTTAAATTGGTTAGGTGACAGTAATAATTGCATAAAAAATGGCAAAAAGGGTAACATAATGACCTCTAATAATTCATAATGTAAATAAATAAAACAGAATGTCTAATACAAGTAGTGGTCTACACAAGTAGCGGTCTACAATAATTCACAATATACAAACAAACAGTTAAGAAATGGAAATTCATACATACAAAGGACATTGGAAACAAGAACAGGATTAATTATTTCCTTTGTATAATTTTTTTTTCTTGTAGTACAGAAAATGGCATCCTTTTGTTACTAGAAAGAAATATGCCTAATTACTTTTCCTCAGAAAGGAAAAATCATTTATTTTTAGGAAGGACAAGTTAAATATATATATTAATTCATCAATGCCGAACTAGATAGAGCGAATTTTTTTTTTTAATTGGAAAGAAAGAAAAATAATAGTAGTAATAAAAGAATGCTAAAACGAATTGAATTGAATACTCCTTTTAATGATTTTTTTTAATTAAAAAAAGGAAAAATTCTTTAAAACGATTTCATGAATTCAATAGGAATATAAGCCGTTGCAAAGAGAGAGGCGGTGCCGCATGAGGATTATCGGTGCCAAAAAATAATAATAATAAAAAATCATACATACCTTGATGCAAAGAAATCTAATTACATGTTGTGTAATAATTGATAAATAAAGATGCACTAGTTATCAAACAATTTAAAAGGAAAAAAAATATAACTGAAGTTCTGCCTTATAGGGGTTGAAAATTATATCTAAAGTAATCAAGACCATTCATAATATATCATTAGTTTATACTCTTCTAGTCTTGGTGTGTGCGCTAGTAATGGTGGATTAATTAATAGTTAGAGATTCAGCTTATTTAATAATTTTCAGTCGAGGCCTATCAATTAATAAATACAAACAAATAACGTGAATGCAAAACGAACGAGTTTACATGTATCAAGCATCATTCGGTATATATAAATATTAATCAACTGAATTTTTTTTCAATGATTCATACATACCGGATAGATTTCTATTGCTAAAAAGGCAAAACATACTACATCCGGATCACTCTCATAGCCTAGCCAAGAAACTGTGAACACAAATCCACTGCTCGAAGCACGACCGGTATATGTTGTATTTAGAGGATGCCAACCAGGCATCTATAATAATTGGTTTCAATGTCAAACTCAAGTATTGAATTTCCCTGGCGCCACTTATCAAAAATATCAAAATTTGCACCAAGGAATGGCAGCGTGGGATGAATGGACAAGACAGTCCACCCCTGCACATTATTTTCCCAATTTAGTACAACAGTTTTCTGGCTTAACAACAAGGGAACAAAAAATTCCCAATGTTGAAGAAATAAAAGATTTTTATAATCCAGGAATACCCCTGGAAATTTATGAACCTTTAAATAAGGTTTAGAAAGCTCAAATTTTCGGGAACAAAAAAGAGTTTCGCGTAAATATGAGCAAACTTTGTGAAAGAATTTTTAAGCAAACAAGAACTATGTAATATTTGTCAATTTGAAGATTTTGTAGATCTTTTCAAAAAATATTACTTTAAATTAGATCCACCAAATAATCAATATTGGCTGGAACAATGTCTTCATAAACTCCCAAATCCATGGGATGAATTAACTATAAAAGGTTATCCTGAATGGCTAAAGAAAGTTGATAAAACTGATACACTTGGTTTTAGAATAAATTATGTGTTAAGAATTATACAAGAAAAATGTACTGAAATTAAAGCCAAAAAGCAAATGAAGAAAAATCAAATTTTTAATAATAAATCTGGCCAAAAATGTTATGACAGAATATTAAAAGAAAATTGGAAAGTTGGTTGTGGGCCAATTTTTTCTCAAAAAAGAAAAAGAAGATTTAAATGGAAACCTTGGAAAAAGAAAATACCTTTTTCCAAAACCAAGAAATATATTAAAAAAGGAAAATTTTCTAATAAAAATAAACCATATACAAAGAAAAAGTGTAGATTACATCTGTAATGAAGAATGTCATATTGCACCAGAATGCCCTAGAAAGGGAAAAAGTGCAAAGAAAATGATAAAATTTCTTGAAGAACAAGAATTAGAAGTATGTTACGGAAGTGAATTAGAAGAATATTCAAAAAATAATGAAATTCTTTATGAAATGGAATCTAAATCAGATAGTTCAGATGATGAAGTAGTATTTATGATGAACACCATTGAAATACAACAAAATAATGAAAAGGAATTACAATCTCTAACGTTAAAAGATGTTGTTGGTGAAGAATTAACTTTTACCAACGAACAATTAAAACAATTAGAAAAAACTCGTCAAATGGTTAAAAAAGAAGATATTTATAAATTATCAAAATTTAAAATATTTTCTACAAGAATATTTGAGCAATTTAGTGGAAATACCACAGCTCAAAGTACAGATGAAGGAACAGCTGAAATCATACTGTTCGATAAAACGAAAATTGCTAGATGGAGGAAAAAACATCCAGAAATCAGATATGTCCATATTGGATTAATTCAAATATGTATTACAGCTCTATTTAGACAAAGAATGGATACTCCAGTAGCAATTTTAGTTTTAGATAAAAGATTCATAAACCCTCTAAATGCAATAATTGGAGGAGTACAATCAAATCTAGTAAATGGAATTATTTGGTTTAACATAAAACCAAATTTCTTCATATCAATAACAAACCTAAATATAGAAGATTCTGATAAAATAAAAATACAAACAAAAGGAATTGGAATGAAAAATACATCTTTCAATCTTTCTATACATCGAAAAACAATACATGAGTTAACAAGACTCCCAATAGCTACAACACATTTTTTGGATAAAAATGTTATAGAAATATTTGAGTCTCGTCCTTTCGATTCAGCAATTCAACTAAGATTAATGAATTGGCGAGATCTCGAAATCCCTCGAGAATGGATTTTACCTACGGTAGTAGACGAAGAACCTAAAAAACAACAAAACAATGTTGAATTACAAGTTTCTGACAATAATGTTTATTTTAGAAGTACTAGTAAAAATTCACAATGACAACAAAATTTTCCGAAACCATCTTTGGAAGCACCAAAGAAATCAATTAATTTTGAAAAAGGGGAGAGTAGTCAAAGAAATAATTCCTTAAAAATTCCAATATTACCAGGAACTACTAGTAAAAATGAAACTAGTAAATCAAGCCAAATATATCATTTCCAACTAGGAAAAGAAGAAATAATATTTTCACCAAGTCATGAAAAGAAAAGATATACTTATGTTTTAGGATATTTTAATTTTGCAGGCTATAAACAATATAGTCTATGTACGTTAATAGATACTGGAGCAACAATATGTTCTTGTAGACCAAATGCGTTACCACCAGAAAAATGGATAAAAATGAAGAATTCAATTTCTGTTATGGGTATAAACGGTATTCAAAATTTTATTTCTTTAAAAGCAAAGAGAGTAGCAATTTGGTTTAATGAAAAGAAATTTATTATTCCAAAAGTTTTGTGTTTTCCTGAAATGCATGGAGATATTATTTTAGGAAATAATTTTATTTCAGAATATTTGCCAATGACCATAAATAATGGGACACTTGGATTAACATTAAATAAAGAAATGGTAGAAATTCCACTTTTACAACAACATAAATACAAATGTAATCGTGGATTTTCACCAGTTAGAAAAGGAGAAATGACTCATATAATAAAAGAATTAGAAGAAACTCATTGGCTTTATGAAATTCTAAAAGAAAATTTTAGTGAAAACCCACTAAAATTATGGGATAAAAGTCCTAGATATTGTCAACTTAAATTAAGAGACCCAAATGTAATTATAAGAGTAAAACCAATGATTTATACTAGAAAAGATATAGATAAATTTGATAATCAAATCAAAGAATTACTAGATACAAAACTTATTGAAGAAACAGTAAGTCCACACTCTAATCCGGCATTCATGGTACGAAACCATAGTGAAATAAAAAGAGGAAAAGCAAGAATGGTAATAAATTATAAAAGATTAAATGAGCAATTAGTATTTGATGGTTATTTTATCCCAAAAAAGGATGTTTTGATTAATCAAACTAAAGGTAAAAAGATCTTTAGTAAATTCGATTGTAAATCAGGATTCTGGCAGTTAAAACTAACTGAAGAATCAAAAACCCTAATAGCCTTTAGCACTCCAAGAGAACATTATCAATGGAATGTTATGCCTTTTGAACTAAATATAGCACCACAAGTATTCCAACGATGGATGGACGGAATCTTTAAAGACCTTAAGGATTTCTGTGTCGTCTATATCGATGATATTTTAGTATTTTCCAATACATTAGAAGAACATAAAAAACATTTAAAAATATTAAGCAGTAAATTCCAAAAACATGGAATAGTATTATCTCCAAGGAAAATAGAAATAGAAAAAACAGAAATTGATTTTCTTGGAATAATTTTTAATCAAGACGGTTTAAAATTACAATATCATATAATCTCTAAAATCAGAGATTTTGATGAAAATATACAAGATAAAAAACAATTACAAAGTTTTTTAGGAATCCTTAATTATGCAAGAAATTTCATACAGGGATTATCTCAAAAAGAATTACATCTTCTTAAAAAGCTCAAGAAAAGTGATGAATTTGTTTGGACAAAAAAGATACAACTTTAGTAAGAAACATAAAAAATGATATTCTTGCTAATTGTCCCAAAGTTTATTTCTCACAATAAGGAGATAAATTAATTTTTGAAACAGATGCTTCTGAATTATGTTGGGGTTATGTTCTTAAAGCAATTCCAGCAAAGCTTTGGACATAAACCGAGTCTAATAATCTTGGTATACGAGCTAGAAAAACTTCGATATCAAAAAATCTACAAAAACAAGAATTAATATGTGGTTGTAATTCAGGAAAATTTAAACCAAATGAAGTAAAATATATTATATTTGAAAAAGAATTATTAGCAATTAAATTAGCAATTAAAAAATTTCATATCTTCTTAGCCCCAGAAGATTTTATTATTAGAACTGATAATCAAGCAGTTAAAGATTTTCTTATTAACAAAAGAAATATTCTTGAAGGTAGGAGATTAAAATGGTATAATCAAATTGCTTTATATACTTTTGAAGTTGAACATTTAAAGGGTACTAATAATTTTCGTGCAGATTATCTTAGCAGGAACTTTATTGAAGATCATTAATATAGAAGACTAATATTATTTTCTTTTACAGTAATGGCAGACCCTAACAAGGGGAAAAATAAAATTAAAAGTGAAGGATGGATTTCTATTGCTAAAAAGTCAAAACACACTGCATCCGGATCACCCTCACAGCCTAGCCAAGGAACTGTGAGCACAAATCCACCGCTCGAAGCACGACTGGTGTATGTTGTATTTAGAGGACGCCAACCAAGAATCTATAATAATTGGTTTCAATGCCAAACTCAAGTATTGAGTTTCCCTGGTGCCACTTATCAAAAATATCAAAATTTGCACCAAAGAATGGCAGCGTGGGATGAATGGACAAGACAGTCCACCCCTGCACATTATTTTCCTAATTTAGTACAACAGTTTTCTGGCTTAACAACAAGGGAACACAAAATTTCCAATGTTAAAGAAATAAAAGATTTTTATAATCCGAGAATACTCTTGGAAATTTATGAACCTTTAAATAAGGTTTGGAAAGCTCAAATTTCCGAGAACAAAAAAAAATTTCTCGTAAATATGAGCAAACTTTGTGAAAGGATTTTTGAACAAACACGAACCTTTCAAGAACTAATTCAACATCTTGAAAATTTTTAAACTCTTGGTTTCAAAATTCTAAAACAAATGAATTATGAAACTGAGCTTTCTTAAGATTCTATTGAACAAATAAATACTTTTCTTTCTTTTGCAGAATTATTAGAAGATGAATTTTCAAATAATATTTTTTATACTATTAAAAGAATTTGTCTTTATGAGAAGGCAAGACTCTTTCTCCCGAGACCTTTAGTTCAAATAGAAATTCTTCAAAAAATTGAAGACCAAAATTCAAAGATAAATTTTTTTTTGAATCAATATGGTCAAAATTTAAATGATCATGAAGTAATTCCAAAAATTCATCTTTATGCAGAAGATGATCTTTGGAATGCTGAAAAAATTGATTGGGGACTTGTGAACCACATTATGTTCCCCAGTAGTTTTTCCTGTAACCTTACTAAGTTACCTATGATGATGAAATCCATGATCTATCATGTGGTACATAAAACATAAATACAATAGAATGTTATCTTTTCATATTACAAGTTCTATTCGATGGCGGTTTAGAAAAAAATTCTACCAGCCATACCAAATATGAGAGCTCCGAGCCACAGAGCAATCAGAATACCATTGGTTTGAAAATGATATGTATTCCGAAACCCCCTTAGACGAACTTAATGTTCGAAATTATTTTTTAAGAAATTTAATACATATTTCTACAAACAGCCAAGCAGCTGTATCCAACAGTTCATCCGTATCCTCATTATTACAAAACCATGATAACGGATGGAAGGAGACTTTTTATAACTGATTTAAACTCTACTTATCAAGTCTCCCATGAACAAATACTTGAGGTAAATTTTTTTTTGGAAAATCTAAAGGATAAAAATCATTTAGATGTTCCATATGATCTATTAATGGAAGCCGAGGAATTAGAGAATTAAATCAATGCTTTCGGCTCAAACTCAAGTCCTATTGATAGCCTGTCATTGGACTCCGTAGGAGAAGCTAACCTCATTAACCAAATGGAGGGTTAGAAGAAAAACGTCATCCGTGACGTTAAAGAATTTGTCACCTACTGACCGATTGCACACCCAATCTAGCACACGACAGGTGTACAAGTTCTCGAAGGTGGTGGAGGAATCCCGAATAAAGATGTTCGTAGACAGTAGACAGCTGTGCGGACAAAAATTAAAGAGTCACTGTATAATTATTGTATAATTACTTTATGTAACTTTCGATGAATAGTATAGTTACTATTGAATTACTTTTTGTATAGTAATGTTGGTGGAAGTTGATGATATTAAAAAAGTTAGTCAGTTGTTTTGTCTAGAAGGAGAACATCTCCATTATATAAGGAGATGACAATATAGTTTTTTAAGCATCGTCCATCATTTGTAATGTAAAAATTTTCCTTTCCTTTCTAAAAAACTCTGTGTAACTATTTTCTTTATATCAATAAATTAAAATTTTGATCCTCTATTCGACGAGAGAGAAGATTAGTGTTGATAGTGACTTGCGGCTAGAGTTTTTTTTTTTTTTATTAGGATTAGGGTTATTAGTTATGAACGTGCTGATAACGTGTTGTAGGAATAATTCGGTTGTATCTTTTATTAGATAATCCCTTTAAATAAGGTATGGATATAATAATACATAGAATTTACAAGGAATCTCATTATAACCCATAATACACAATTTATACATTAAATTCTCTAATACATATTCTATCTAGACAATAGCACAATACAAGTAATTTTCTTCAACATAGTAAATTTTTTGAATTACTTCTTACTTTGCCTCTTGTAAGTCCTTTTATTGCCTACTCACTATTGCAGTTGGTTGGTCTCCAAAGTCCGTATTGGATTTCGCCGGATTTAGCCTACCTTTTATGAATTTGGACACATCCAGAAAAAATATACTTTGAAGCCACACAATAGAGTCAAAACTCGCGACTGCAATGGCAATCCTTTACTATTATTAAACGCTTAGGTCATGTTTGTTTGTTTTCTTCCCCCCCCCCCCTCTCTTGTTGAATTTAAGTACTTAGAGCATCTTAAATAGATGCTAAATTTTACCCACTAAGCAAGGTACATAGGACAAAATCAGAGGCTATCTGACAGAACTTTTTTGTCTACTGTTTGATTTCCAACGAAGCTGCTATACTTCAACTTTGCCATGGAAGATGCTTCTCATCAGGCGCTCCACGAAGCAATTTGCAGCTTTAAATTTTACACTTCGCAAATTAGAGATCCACAGTTAACTAAAATGCTAACATTTGACTAAGGTTGACAACTAGGACAACATATTCACGCGTTAAATTTGTTGTGTATTTAGCTTGAATCTGATACTAATTAATTCATTAACATCCCCACTGAAGATGTTCTAACGGAGCATTATTTTAGTTTCTTAAGTCCAAATTGATGGTCCATTTAAATTTAAGATGTCTTAATTGAATTGATGGTAAGTCTTAATTTTAAAGGGGTAAAATACATCTTTTACTCATATCATTTTAAATGTAGTCAATTTTGTAAAATAAGTAGATAATGATAA
The DNA here is from genome assembly GCA_021464415.1 of Lonicera japonica. Taxonomy (NCBI): domain Eukaryota; kingdom Viridiplantae; phylum Streptophyta; class Magnoliopsida; order Dipsacales; family Caprifoliaceae; genus Lonicera; species Lonicera japonica. The sequence continues at coordinate 21,475 of JAKCWG010000100.1, forward strand.
ATTTGTTCAAAAAATATTTATTCAACATTCAAATATAATATGTTTAAACAAAAAAACACATATTTAAATATGACATTCAAAAATAAAATAAATAGATTTTTTTATATTAAGTTTTTAGGCTTTAGAATTAGTCTTCGGTGTTCAGATTCAAAGAACCAACCACATAACAAAAAATAGTCACCTCGATGAATAGGTTTTATTGTTTAAAGTTAGGGGCAATTGTAAGGGCTATTCTAATAATAATATAATTATAAAGGACATTTAAAAATTAGACATGTAAATTAAGGACACTATACAAAAAAGACACTAATACCCCTTCCTTATAACATCTCACGTCAGATTATGACACTAACAGCAATCAGAAGGTGCTAAATACATTTAGCACCTTCTGGACAGCAACCAGAATGCATTTAGCACCTTCTGGACATCAATCAAAAGGTGCTAAATGAGAATGTGCTATGCATTTAGTGCTAAATGCATTTAGCACCTTTGGACAGCAATCAAAAGATGCTAAAAGCACTTTCTGGAATGCATTTAGCATCTTTTGATTGCTGTCCAGAAGGTGCTAAATGCATTTAGCACCTTTTGGACATCAATCAAAAGGTACTAAATACGCTCCAGAAGGTGCTAAATGCATTTAGCACCTTTTGATTGCTGTCCAGAAGGTGCTAAATGCATTTAGCACTACCTGGACATCAACCAGAAGGTGCTAAATGCATTTAGCACCGTTTGAATAACAACCAAAATGTACTAAAATGATTTTAGCACTATTACAAAACATAGAATAATAAAATTGATGAGATCAACATCCACTCTATTTATATATATGTATATATATATGGATCGACGTAGGGTTCATAAAAAAAAAATTACGATCAGAATTTTTTTTTTCAATATCCCGCTGGGCTGTCGAAATTGGTCGATTTCGATAGCAAAACGACATCTGATCGTCTTAATTTACCCAATAGTATAGTAACTTTGTCTTCCGAACAACATATTCGAAAATCAGCTAGATCCAACGGTTCAATCAAAAGTTATATATGTTTTATGATTACCTCTGCAGAAAGAAGAAGAAGAAGATGATGATGAGAACGGTGCTCCTATCCTCTCAGCGAAACGATCGAAAAGTTAAGTGGTGGTGGAGCGGTGGTGGTGGTAGTGGTGGTGGAGGAGGATTTGAGATGGTTGGTGGAGCTAAGGTTGGTCTATTGATTTTAGAGAGAGAGAAGAGAGAAGAATTGAGAACTGAAGAGAGAGAGATTTGTTATTTTTAACATTAACTTAAACTAATTAGGAGTATATTTGTCCATCAACATTTATCATTTTCCTTAAAATAAATTAATATTATGAAAAGTGTCCTTATTATAAAACCAAATTATAAAATTAGTACTATTTTTCTTTATTAAACATGAGTCCGTCCTTAGAGTTATAAAACATTACGGAGCGAGACCCTATAACCCATTATCTCTTAAAGTTATGGCGTTTTAAAAAAAAAATTTAGAGAGAGAAAGTATAGTGAAATAAATTTTGGGAAGTGTGAAAGTAGAGTTGGTTTTGAGTTGTGTTTTTAAAATTTTGAGAAAAAAAAAAGAGAGCAACCAAACAAGCCCTTATGTGGTGTTTGGTTAATGTTTCTAGATAGGATTTTTAGATAAGTTTTTAAAAATTTGATGTTTGGTTGAATGTTTTGAGTTAGAGTTTTTATGTTGAAAAGTGAATTTGGTTTTGTTTAACTTTTTTTCAACCAATGAAAAAAACGCATAAAAAATTTCAAAAAATAATCACAATGGATCTTATTTTATAGATCTCGATGAGTAAGTTTTAAATATATATTTTTTATTATTTTTGGATTTTTGGATTTAAAGTTATGGCGTTTTAATAAAAAATTTAGAGAGAGAAAGTATAGTGAAATAAATTTTGGAAAGTGTGAAAATAGAGTTGGTTTTGAGTTAAGTTTTTAAAATTTTGAAAAAAAAAACAAAAAAAGAGAGCAACCAAACACAACCTTAGTGTTCAGATTCAAAGAACCAAACAAACACACCCTGAAGATTTGTTATCAAGTCTAAAATTTTAAGTTTGAAAAATTTATTTGTTTTTTTTTTAAAATATTATATCTAAATAGATGTTAATACTTTGTTTGAATATATCACAAATGAATAGCTTTATTCGGACAATTTTATTCTTATTATAAAAATGACTACATCTTAGAAAAAGGTTAAAATGGACTTTTTTATTTCATTAAAAATTAAGTATTGAAACTTCAAAGATAAGGTAGCCTCTAAATTTTTGGAGTCATAATAAATAACAAATCTTAGGGGGGTGTATTCAATTGAGATTTTAAAAGATTGTTTATGAATAATTTAGTCCAGTGGATTTTAAAAGACTATTTAAGAATGTAGTGACTTATAAGATTTTTTTAAAAGATTTTTTATACTCAAGATTTTTTATGTTTGGATTTTAAAGATTATATCATTAGAATTTATAAGATTTGAAAGGACTACATAGATTTTTTATACTCCAGACTTTTTATATTTGACTTTTATGATAAGTAATGTTTAGTTCAATGATGCACGAATTCTCTGGCATCAGCCTCTAAAACCCAAACTTTCCAAATGATGATGGAATTTTTCCTTACCAAAGGTTCTATAAAACCCGCTACCATTTTTTGATAAAAGAAACGAAAAAAAATTTAATAAACATTATGATTCTTGTGAAAGGCAGAGAGTGCCGATTTTGGTGTTTATACCCATCAATGAAATTTATTTAAAATATCAATAAAATTATGCAAGCAATATTCAAAATGGAGTTCAATTGAAGAGCCCCACTCTTCGATGGCAAGAAGGCACTAAAGGGAAAAAATAAATTGAAATACATAAAAATAGTTCAAATCTCAAAGAATATGAAAATGTACACATACATACACATATGTATATATATATATAAAGAGAGAGATGATATATACATACCCACTTCATAAACAAAAGCATTGGTGAAGTTGAGAAAGGAAATGGGTGAAAGGAAGAGGTAAATGTAGAGAAGAGAGATGAGAGAATTGGTAAATCTCTAGCATAAAACAAAAGTCTCACGAGAAAAGTCTCATGGGTTAGGGTGGGATTCTTTATAGGTTTGGTATTTATACTTTCCACTAAAAAGTCACACAAATTCCTAATTTTAAAAAAATCCATTGAAATTAGCAAGTTTTTGAATACCAAAAGACTTTTGGTTACTTGTTTAAAGTCCTGATTGAATACCACTAGATTTGGACACACTCTTTAAAATATCCAAATAGTCCTGATTGAATACCACAAGACTTATTTATATTATTTAAAAGTCTTAATTGAATACCACAAGACTTATTTATCCCAAAATAGTCTTTTAAAATCCTAATTGAATACACCCCCCTTAATGTTCAAAACCACCAAACAAATTTTAATCTCTACCAAGGAGAGAGGTACGGATAAACATCCCGAATTCACTATTATCGTTCACTTTCCTCAATCTTTATGGAGCTTCTTCATCTTTCCTCCATCTCTCTCCTCTTCTCCTTCTTCCTCTTTCTCTTCATCTTATTAAAAACTTTGAACAAATCCAATGACAGTAACTCAACTCTAAAACTACCACCTGGTCCACCACAACTACCTCTCATAGGAAACTTGCACAACCTTTTTGGCTCATTAACCCACCAAATCTTAAGAGACTTGGCCAACAAATATGGACCTTTGATGTACCTTAAACTGGGTCAACTCCCCACTGTCATCGTTTCTTCACCCGAAACTGCCATGGAGTTCATGAAAACTCACGATATCGTCTTTGCTCAAAGACCCATAAGCCTTGCTTCCACTGTTCTCTTTTATAATTCTACGGGAATTGTTTTCTCTCCCAACAGCGATTACTGGAGACAACTGCGCAAAATTTGCATAACGGAGCTTTTGAGCCCAAAGCGTGTCCAAAAATTCAGGTCTATTAGGGAAGAGGAGGTGTCCAATCTCATTAGATCGCTCTATTCAAATGGGAATTAGCCGATTAATCTTAGCAAGAAAATTTTCTCGCTTACTTATGGGATTACCGGAAGAGCTGCTCTTGGTGAAAAGAATAGAGACCAGGATGAGATCATCGCACTTGTGGAAGTCATTATAAAAGTTGTGGCCGGTTTTAGCGTTGCAGAATTGTACCCTTCTGTCAAGTTGCTTCAAGTGATCAGCGGAGCTCGGCTCAGACTTGAGAAGATGCATAAAAAAATGGATATGCTGCTCGAAAGAATTGTCGGTGAACACAAAAAGGAGAGGAGGCCAAGAATAAAAACAGTGGAAGGAGAACTGGAGGAAGATTTGGTTGATGTTCTTCTGAGGATTCAGAAAGCACGATGAGCTTGAATTTCCATTAACTGACAACAACATCAAAGCAGTCATCTGGGTTAGTGGTTTATTTGTTTCTCTAGCAACTAGATCTTGCTAACATATGCCTGAAAAATAATGAGTATCTTGTAGTGATATTTATTGCAAGTAATCTAACCTAAAGTTTTTCAAACTATTTCAGGATATTTTCACTGCTGGAAGTGAAACCTCATCAACTACCGTGGAGTGGGCAATGTCAGAGATGTTAAAAAACCCGTTATTAATGGAGAGGGCACAAACCGAGATACGAAGAGTCTTCGATGAAAGAGGAATCGTTGATGAAACAGGCCTTCATGAACTAAAATATTTAAAAGCAGTGATCAAAGAAACCTTGAGGCTACACCCTTCTGCTCCTCTTTTACTCCCAAGAGAATCCAATAAGCAATGTGAAATTAACGGATATACCATTCCTGTCAAAACGAATGTAATGATAAATGCATGGGCAATCGGACGGGATCCCAGATACTGGCCTGAAGCCGAAACATTTGATCCAGAGAGATTCTTGGACAGTGGAATTGATTTCAAGGGAACAAATTTTGAATACATTCCATTCGGTTCTGGGAGGAGGACTTGCCCAGGGATATCATTTGCTCTAGCTAATATTGAGCTGCCGCTAGCCCAATTGCTGTACCATTTCAATTGGAAACTCCATGGGGGCTTGAAGTTAGAAGAACTGGACATGACTGAGGCCTTTGGAATCACCGTAAGAAGAAAAAACGATCTGTACTTGGTTCCCGTTCCTTATCATCCCAAGTAAGATGTTACAACTAAACTCTGTTTAATCATTAGCTGTGAAAAATTTGTGAGGGACTACGTAAATTTGAGCTGTGAGATAATATCCAGCATGTAAGGACTCTTTTCATAAAATACTTCATGTCTTAATGAAAACAAATAGAAATATATTTATCTTGTACTTCATCCAGAAAGTAATCTAGAGTGACTTAGATTGAATCCCATTTTTGTGGCAATAATCTTGTGTTTTTAAAAGAGACAAACAGAAGGGGACAAATGATCTGAGTATAACACGTTTTGAAGACAACCTAGACTTCAAAACTATGTTCATAGAAGTCATAATATGCAACCACCGAAAATGAAACATCCTTTTTTCTTCATTCAATTAGTTTAAGCAAAAAATGGTATAAAAAGTTATTGATTATGACTACGAATAAGCCCCTGCCTTATATTTCTCCTTTAAATAAAGAAGTAGTAGGTAAAACATAACATTACAGAAAACTAAATGTATATCAGTTCGAGAACAACAAAATTCCCAGATAAGAAAAATGAAGTTGAAAATAGTTAGCCGATGTCACCTAATTATCATATTTTCCGTTTTCTTCCACTTAGGCTCTGTTTGATAACAAGGAAAATAGTAGGAAAAACAATATATTTTTGGTAACGGACAAACAGTTGATCTAACGGCAAAATCTATTACAACAGTAGCCTATTCAAGCTTGATAGCCTCCAAAGGCGTGATCTTTCTGACAACTTGGTACTTCGCCTTTACCCCCTCGATAACAACGTTGTTGCTTCTGGTGATCCTGATGTCACTGGAACCTGGGAAACTGCTACATCACTTGTTTCTTTCGTTTCTACTTTTCCTTCCACTTCACCCAAGCCTCCCCAAATTCTCATCCCTTCCACTTTCGCCAAATTTTCAAAGCTTGCCCATCTTAGTCTTGCTTCCACAGGTCTTTCTGGTCAAATGTCATCCGAATAAAAAACTAAAAAGATCACACCTGAAGTCTGCTGATCCCGCTAGAAATCTCAAGTCTCACAAGATTGGTATTTCTTGATCTCCCACTCAACAGCCCAAAACTTGAAAATACAAACCTGCAAATGCTGGTCCAAAATATGTCTAGCTTGAAAGAACTCCAACTAAATGGATTTTACTTTGTCCTTGGGGAACAACGACTAGTCCACATCACTATCTTTTGTTGTCTCTAACCTCCATGTGTTAAGTTTATCTGGCTGCTCAATTTTTGGTCCTGTACTTTACTCTCTTTCAGATTTCCATTTCATTTCCAATATTAGTCTTTCTAAGAACAATCTCTCCACAGAAGTTTGGGATTCTTGGGAAATTACTCTTCTTTGTTGTCCATCGATCTTTTGTATTGGGAAATTGCAAGGTGAGTTCTCAGAATGTATATTCAAACTACCATACATGCAAACTCTTGGGGTGTCATTCAATCAATCCAAATCTCCTTGGCTCCCTCCAGAATTCCCTCAACATAGTGCTATTCAGCGATTGTCACTCTCGTCCACAAATTTCTATGGGGAGCTACCAGAGTCAATTGGAAACCTTCGGAACATGACTTTCTTACTGCTTGATAATCGCAATTTCTCTGGAACAATCCCGGATGCAATTAGCAAACTTTCCCAACTGGCTATACGACCTCTCATCAAATAATTTCAGTGGCCCAATCCCATCCCTTGATTTACCAAAGAATGAAGGTGGGCTTCTGAAACTTTTGTACCTAAACTTGCCAAGTAAGTCGCTGGATGGTGTGAATCATTATTCGTTGTTTACGCTCCCATTATTGGAACACCTTCACTTCGGCATAATCGGATCAATGGTCTATCCAGTGAGGTTCCTAGCATGCTCTCCCCTTTTTGGTTCATCTGGATCTTAGTGAGAATTCTCTGCAGGGACATGTTTCACAGGTTGTCTTCGAGCTCGTGAGCCTTGAAGAACTCAAATCTTTCTTCCAACAACTTAAGTGGCATTATGGACATGTTCGTTAACTCAAAGAACCTTATACTTCTTTCTTTGTCCAATAATCCATTCTCTATAATGTCCAGTGCAAATATACTCTTCCCAAAACTATGGAAATTGGAATTGCATTCATGTAGGATAATGGGATTCCCACCTTTCCTTAGAAATCTTGGTGAATTGGAAAATCTAGACCTTCCCAAGAACAAAATTGAAGGTCATATACCCACCTGGTTTTGGTGGAGCAACTTGAGTTATGTAAATCTTTCTTACAACTTGCTAACATATGTAGATCAGCCTCTTTCTGATGTTCGATTGATTTATTTGGAACCAAGTTCCAATAACCTACAAGGGCCTATTCCATTTTTATCGCACTACACTTCCCTTTTAGATTACTATGAAAATAACTTCACCTCTATCATCCCAACTGATATCTCCTCTCACCTCTCCAACGCCACCTTTTTTTCAGTTTCAGGCAATACTCTTGTTGGAGAAATAACAGAATCTGTTTGTAGCTCTGAGCCTCTCAGTACCTACAAGTCCTCGAATCTGTCAAACAATGCATTGAACGGTACAATCCCAAGGTGCCTAGGCGAATTCAGCAAAGATCTATCAGTACTGAACCTTGGTGGAAATGGATTCTGGGGAGCAATGCTGCAGACATACACAAGCAACTTTAGATCACTTGTCTTCAATGGAAATATGTTAGAAGGAACAGTACCAAGATAAATTACTAGAGGTTTTAGAACTTGGAAACAATCAGATAAGCAATACCTTTCCATTTTGGTCGGACAGACTCGGTTCCACGGCCCAATTGAACATCTTAAAATTGAAATTTCTTTTCCAAAGCTTCATGTCATCGACCTCTCTTCTAATAGATTCATTGGCCTTTTGCCATCCACATGCTTCTGTAAGTGGAAAGCTATAACAACGGAAACTGAAGAGGAAACAACCCAAGTGAAGTACTTAGGATATCACGATTATGTGACAGTAAGTAGAATAATCAAAGGACGAGATATGCTGCTATCGAGGGTCTTAACCATCATCACATCCTTTGAACTGTCAAACAATAAATTCAAAGGTGGAATGGAAGAGATGGGTGAAGTTAAATCACTCCTTGTTCAGAACAGTCTAGTTGGCCATATACTACCATCCCTTGAAAATCTATGTTGGCTCAAATTATTAGATCTCTCTGAAAACAAGCTATCAGGTGAATTTCCTTAGCAATTGACCGTTAGAAATCAAATATTTTATCATTTATGCCATTATATTAGTTTATAGTATTTGGTTTAAAAATGGTATTGTTTTATTCGTCTCTAGTTAAAACATACCGTAAATAGAGTATTTTATTAACAGAGTCTTCCTTAATTATGTATGTCCTTTTCTTTTATTTCCTACATTATTACATTAGGGTTTAAGTTGTGTCTTATTTATACCCACCTTTGGGGAGGTATCAGAGGGGTTCCGACCTAGGGCGCTCTTCAATTTCTTTCACCTTGATGGCGGGCGGCATTTTGCGGCTCGTCGGGTTCAATATTTATTGCTTTCTATTGCTATTGTTGCCATTTTATATCCATGTCTCTGGATGATTCTACTCATATCTGTCCGATGCAGCACGCAACAAATTCAGCCTTTTGTTTTCGAGCATGCTGCTAGTATATTATTCTGCTTCAGATTTATTGGTGCTTTGTTGTGTACTTGTTCCATATGCTTCTTTTCTTTGATGATGCTAATCTTTTATATAATAAATTCGTATAACCATTACGTACCGAAACATGAACGGAAAAACAAATTTTTATTGTATAAAAGATGACACCAAACCTTGCCACCATCACGGAGAGAGATTGATAATTATGTTATCCATCTTTAAAACTATGTACACCATATAATTGACACTTAAAATCATCGATGTTTTCAACAAATTTAAAGTGCACCTGACAAATTTACTAAATCAAGTTGTATCATAAAAATTAGTTGTAAATCTTTTTAGATTTAACTTTCAAAACTAATTTATTTCTTGTTTACGAAAGATAACTTTTTTTTATATAGAATAAAAGAATATTTTCATTTAAAAGTATTAGACGGATGATATAGTTTATAGAAAATATAGATATATCATTGTTCTTATTTGGTCTAAATCAAATCAAAATACCATATTTTTTGCAACACAAATATCTTCAATAAAAAGTATAAAACATTAATAATCTAACAAAATAACATTTTTTTAAAATAATAATTTTGTGTTTTTTTATTATTTTATAGAATACCATTTTTTTAAAAAAAGGAAGACAATAACGATAGTTTGTGAATTGTTGTCTTTTAAGAAATATATTAAATTTGACATTTAGTGCTGGTTATATCTATTAACATAATCTAAGTTAGATAATGGGTGGTATTATTATCAAAACTATATTGTACTCTTGCGAAGGCATAATTAATTTAACAATAAGTGAAAATGTAAAGCTAGATAATGGATAAGTGTTGTTGTAAGGTATATTGATTACACCTCAAAAAAAAATTTAATTTAAAAATTATATAAAAAAAACAAAAGTCTAAAATAATGTATTTGTTATGAAAGTGAGAATTCTTTTTTTAAGAAGTTTATACTTAAATCATAATATGAAACAACAACAACAACAACAACAAAATGCCTTATCCCACTTGTTACTTATAAGTAAAAAAAAATATTTTTTTATAATAATAATGGATCTTATTTTATAGGTATTCATGAATAGGTTTCAAATATATATTTTTTATTAAAAATATATACTTTGATTAAAAGTTATTATATTTTTAAGTTAAAGAAAAAAGGAGAAAGAAATTGAGTTTGTTTTGATTGTGTCTAATCACATTTGTATTTTTTATTATTCTAATAATCTAATCACATTGAAAAAGGTGATGGGCAAGTTGGAATACCCATAGCCCTACGTCCTAGACTATAATTAGTTTGAATAAAAGAAATTATATACCCCTCTGTCCCAATTTAATTGTCGCACTTTGAAAAATTAAAAATTAAGTAGACATAATAATTACTTCAAGAGAAAATACTTATTTTCAAAAATGTCCTTTACTTTTCTCTTAATAAAAAAAGGTGGACGGGATCCACAATAAATAAAGTGGGGAGAGTTTAAAGTCTAATATTGGAAATAATAAAAAGTGCTATAATTAATGACTTGCTAAATATAGAAAGTGGACAATTATTTTAGGACATCCAAAAATGGAATAGTGGACAATTAAATTGGGACGGAGGGAGTATGCGATTATGTAATCTTTGGGACACTTTTTATATAATTAATACACTTCTTGAATTGATATTTAAAGTGATAAAATTTAACTTAGCTCCATGCTTAATCAAACAAAAAAATTTCAATAAAAAAAACCAAAAATTCAATCGAACAAAATTTTACTATCTATCTATGTCCATAAATTATACAAATCCAAAAGGATTCCTACTATATAAAAGTGATTATACAAATCCAATACACCACTTATCAAGAATCAACGTGAACATGCTTTAAAAAAAAGGCCAAAAATTATACAAAGCTAAAAGCATTCCTACTATATCAAAGTGATTATACAAATCCAATACACCATGAACATGCTTTAAAAAAATGGAAACAAGTTTAGAAAAAAAATATAAAAATGGAGAGAGAAACATGGTGCACAATCTACCTGGTTTTGTGCTAGATATAGACGCCATGGTGTGTTTTTTACGTGGCGGAGGAGAAGGCGGTGTTGAATAAAGCATTGGAGACGGAGCTTACGGTGGTGTTGTACGAAGTAGTGGAGATGGAGGCTGTGGCAAGCATGAAGTAGATCGCCGGCTTGGTGTGAAAGGCGACGGGAATGGTGGCATCATCGGAGCATAACCACTATTTAGTCGCATAGTAAATCGACGGCTACGTGTGAGAGGACTTGAGACAGGGGGTTTCGACAATGTTAGTTGCGACGATGGATGTGTTTCTGGTTCTGGCATGATGAGAGAAAATGATGAGTGATGGAGAGAAAGTGAGAGGATAGAGAGAGAGTAAATTTGATGAGAGAAAATGGTGAGTAAGGGAGAGGAAGTGAGAGAGAGAGTGTGTGTAAATGAAGTGAGAGAGAATAACACGTGAGAGAAAAATGTGAATATTCGTGCATATGTGTAGAAAAGGTGTATATGTGTAGAAAAGGTGAGAGTAAAAATGATTGTGTGTATGTTAGTGTATTGATTTAAACAATGTGTAAGAAAAAAAAAAGCATATCTAATGGTTGCTATTGGCTATAAATAAATACATATAAGGTGAATATTATTTGTTGGAGATAAACCATATCATATGGTCTATATTGTGTATACTTTGCTTAAAGTGTTTATGAGCCATTGATTGTGTTGAAAAATTAAAAGAAGCTTGGTCAAAAAAACCTTTCCTTATTATATAGATATAACAATAAAGTAGACTGAAAAAATGTATAACATCGACAAATGTTTAAATGGTTGAGATTAAACAATTTAAATGGTAGATATCTGTATCTTGAATTTAAATTAAACTAATTAGGCTGTACTTTCACTTTCCACTTTTAAATTAAAGATTAAATATATTTTTTTGGGAGAAAGACAAAATAAATATTGAAGTTTGTCCTTTGATCAATTTCACCTATGATGTTTCAATTTTTTTAATTCTTCCCCTAAAGTTTTATAAGTGTTGACTTTAACACCGTTGATAATTCCATTCAAATCTTTAACCTCTAACCCCCTAAAGTTTTTTGGTGATGAAGGTTAACAAAACTTAAGAGAAAAGTTTGAAACTTTGTTAATATACATAAGGACACCCAAACTCGCTGCGCATAAATATATTAAAACTCCATCCGCCCTGCCTAAAATTTTAACTAAATTTTGCCAAATCAAATACAAGAATAAAATCCACTCTAATTTTAAGTAAATATTACCAAATGAATTATGCATAATTTTAGATCGAGCAAAATCAAATATATTTTAACAAATTTTCACTATTTTTAAAAGAATCATAAAAAAATTTTATAGGCAAAGAAGAGATTGAGATCAAATTTAGATAGAGAGTATTGAGATCAGAGGGAGATGTTGAGTTAGGGCGTGTCGGTGTGGTACTATATAATATATAATATATATTTATATATATATATAATGCGAATCGGGTTGGATTTTTTAAATGCAATACCCTGACTCAACCCAAAGCTGATAATTTTTTTTTTAAAACCCAAATCCACCTCGGGCTAAAAAAATTCGTCCCAACCCATCAAGGTTGGGCCGGGTCAAAAAGCCAAATGGTCTAGTTTTATTGCCACCCCTTTATACTATATTCTAAAGCCAAGATAGATTTTAACGACCAATGAAATTATGTCAAACTTTTAAAATACCTCTTTTATACTATATTCTAAAGTCAAAATAAATTTTAATGGCCAGTGAAATTGTGTTGAACTTTTAAAATGCCTATTTTATTCTTGGGAATCAAACTCTCGCCTGTGGCATTAATCTTACACTTTTGTTAAATCTTGTTTTTACGAAATTTTATACATATGTGTCTGACACACAGCGTATGCGCAAGTGGTTAGTGTATAGATATATACCCACACACCAAGATCAATGTCAAACATCATTCTGTTTTACAATTCTACTTGGAGACCTAAAGATCCAAAATATAGTTGAGGCTTCGAGCATCAAGAAAGGATAAGCAGCTATATTATTTCACTCTTATAATTCACTCATGGACTTAAGTAGTCATACTTATTTCCTCTTCCAACCGATTTTCTTTCATGGGTTTTCAGCTTCTTTGCATCTAGCTTTCTCGCTTCTTCTATTTGCCTCCTAGGTCTGCACAGTGGCGAAGCCAAGAATTCTATTAACCCGGGGGGGGGGGGGGGGGGGGGCCGAAATTTGGTCTTAAATCAACACATACTAAATCATATTTAAAGTCATAAAATTTGAACGCAAATTCAATAACATTAACCGTAGAATGTTAGTATTAATAATAATAGTTCATACAATTCAAATAACAAATGCGAATAATTATGAAAATTACAATAACATTCTACGGTTCTTCAATAATTAATAAATAGTTCAAGATATACACTAAATATTCAACAATTAATTAATAATATAACTAACATAATATTCAACAATTATAAATTCAAAACTAAATAACTAAATATTCAAAAATTAATAAATAGTTCAAGATATATACTTAATAATATGCAATATTGCAATTAATAAAAAAACACAACTAATATTATACAAGTATTCAAGAAATAATATAATTCCTAATTTTTAAAAATAGATCTAAAAATATACCTATGAAATAGAAGAAGCTGTGGCCGGCAAATGAGCTGTGGACGGTGGACCTGTAGTGGCGTGATGGTGGCACGGTGGTGGTGAAGAAGTGGTGAAAAATGGTGGAGAAAAAAAAAAGAAAAGAAGCAGTCAAGTAGCAACTGCGCGGGTCTCTGGCAGAGAAGAGAAAGAGATGGGTTAATAATTAGGGTTTTTCTTTTTAAGTTTGCTATTTACAAATGGTTCCTAAAGTTTTTGCATCTTACAATTATACCCCCCCTCAAGTTTATTTTTATGCATCTAAGTCCTTAAAAAAAAATTTAAAACACTGCCCCAAACCAGGGGGGGCGCTGCCCCCTGCCCCTACATACCTTCGCCCCTGGGTCTGCACTAAAATCAGGATTAATCATAATTATGGTAAAAAACTCAGTGCTGGAAATTCTAAATTGTTGTGTTATAAACAAACCCTATATTGTTGCTTGGGTTTGTCACTTCTTAGTCTTGTGCTCTGTTTATTGAACCACTTTTATTGGTATAGAACTGGTTGGTCTGATGAAGATATAGTAACTCAATTGGATTCAGTACTTAAAACACTTGCTTGGCTAGGGGTTTCTTGCATCTCCAATTATCTAGTTCAGAGTTTGGTGGGGTTTTTTCTTTTCAATATCTTGTTATTCCCTTGTTTCAGACTATATTTATTATAAAAGGCACCAAACTGCACCATTTCAGTTCTTGGTGTCTGATGTTATCTCTACTATTGTGGGGTTGTTTTTTTGTATGTGGGGTTCTTAGGTAAGAATGAGGGTATGGATGCCCTTCTTGAGGAACCTCTTTTGAATGGTAATGATGGTGAAAATAATGTTAGAGATTCGGACAAGTCCAATTTGGGCGAAAATCTTGCCCTTTTCTCTAATGCCAGTATCTCTAGCATCCTCACTTTCTCTTGGATGAATCCTTTGATTGCAACTGGTTACAAGAAAGCGTTAGACCTCGAGGATGTTCCTTAGCTTGCTAGTGTTGATACCGTCAAATGGTCCTTTCCAATTTTAAGAAATAAGATAGAATCTGATAGTGGCAGTAATGGTCAAGTGACCGCATTTACACTGGTGAAGGCATCGGTTTGCACCACATGGAAGGAAATTTTATTAACAGATCTGCTTTCACTTACGTACTCAGTGGCCTCTTGAATGGACACCGAGAATTCAAGAATGAAGGCTATCTATTGGTTTATATATTCTTTCTCGCAAAGCTTGTTGAGTGCATGGCTCAACGGCACTGGTATTTTAGGCTGCAGCAAGCTGGTGCTAGGGCCAAGGTGGCCCTGGTTGCAATGATTTACAGTAAGGGTTTAACCCTTTCGTGGTAGTCGAAACAGGGTGTCACGGGGTGCCTTCCAACAGCACTCGTGACCGACACCGACAACACTTCATCAGCACCGTGCTTGCGCCCGAGCGCAGCACGGCCCAACAGGCAATGATCGATTACGCTTCATCTGCACCGTGCACGCGCCCGAGCGCAGCACATCATCTAGTTTTATTATTCTGTTTACGTTTCCCTTATGTAAATATTGTTGTTTCCATGTAACTAGATTTAAGAATTTTCCTTGTAATTGCATTTCATTTCCTTTGTAATAGTTTTCTTGTAACTTGTAAGACCCAACGTGCACTGCTACCACTATGGTATTTTCATTAAGTGGTTATTATGATGATAAGACTATCTGCCTCACACCCGAGTTGCCTACCAGTGCACGTTGTTTAGCACTTGCTTTCAAGCTCTTATTTTCTTTCGAATTGTAATAGCTTTCCATGTAATCTAATTTTCTTGCAATGAAGTAATCTCAATTTGCGCTCACGCTCTCTTTCAAATTACTGTTGTTGCATGTTGCTCGCTGATTGTTAATAAAATTCGATCACATTCAACCGTGCTATCGGTTAGCCCGTCGTTTCACGCGGCCTCTCCTTTGTGCCATCAAAGGACGCCCCGTGACAGTTGGTATCAGAGGGATTGTTTTGTCGATTGCTGCCTGCCTTGTAAAACCCAGTTGTGTGTTATCTTATTACGTTACAATGGGAACCAATAGCCAGAGAATCGAAGCCCTCGAGAGAAATGTTGGCTTGCTAATGGAGAAAATGGGCGGAACGCCCTCTCTCGTCGATCGTGTGCAAAGTTTGGAGTTACGCACTCAAACTATCCCAGCAGGGGATGCATCGGGTAGCTCACCCGCACTAATCGATCGCATACAAGATTTGGAGGAAGGCCTCCAAAATCTTCAGGGAATCCCACTAGGGGGTCACTTTGGGGAGATGATGGATGAGATGAGAACTGAAATCGATCAACTCGCCCAGAAATTGACTATATTGTCGATGGCGGTCGCTAACTCACCAGTTGGGGGTGGGGAGCGCACGAAGATAAAAGTGCCGGAACCCAAAGCATTCACCGGTGTTCGTGATGCTAGGGAATTAGAAAATTTCGTTTCTGACATGGAACAATATTTCCGTGCAACAAAGGTCGACGAGGAGGAAACAAAGATATCCTCTGCGTCCATGTACTTGTCCGGGGATGCCAAATTATGGTGGCAAAACAAGTACAACGAGGTTCAAGCTGGCGAGTGCGAGATTAGCACTTGGGAGGATCTGAAAAAGGAGTTGCGTGATCGATTCCTTCCCGAAAACACCTCCCACAACGCACGACAAAAACTCCTTCAAACGAAGCACTCAGGGAGCATCAAGGAGTACGTCAATGCGTTCACCACCATCATGTTAGATATCCACGATATGAATGATGCTGATAGACTATTCTTCTTCATGATCGGGTTACAACCGTGGGCCAAAACGGAGTTAAATCGTAGGCAAGTGAAGACGTTAACTCAAGCCATATCAGCTGTCGAAAGCCTGCAAGATTACACCACCGGTCCTAAATCAAATGTCCCAAGAAGTGGGCAGACGAAGAATGCGGGGGAGAGAAAACCGAATTCTCCTACCAGACCTGATTGGAGAGGCAATACACCCACCAGGCCATTTACCCAGCAAAATAATCACAAGAATGGGAACAAGTTCACAGGGAACTCCCAAAACGGCAATAATGGGAAAAAGCCCGTCAGCCCCGGAACGTGCTACTTGTGTCACGGTGCTCATTTCATGGCCAATTGCCCCGATAAACAACTCCTAAGTGCTCTCGTCGCCAGGGGTGGCGGCATGCTTCCGAAAGCCCCAGCTGCCTCGGGGCAATCTTATCACACTCAGCAAAATGACCACGCCAAGTTTGAAGAAGAAACTGAGGAATATGAGGGAGCATCATTGGGTGCCTATCAGGGGCAGTTCATTCACTCTTGCAACGCAGTAACGGTTGAAGAAGATCCCCGACAAGAAGGGAAGGTGGAACCATCCTCAAAAGGGAAAGCAGTTGTGGGGAAGAGTCCTCAAAGAAATGGTCTGATGTATGTGGATATCAAGATCAATGGAAAGCCGATTCAGGCCATGGTGGACACAGGCGCGACACATAACTACCTGGCGAGCACTGAAGTTGAACGGTTAGGCCTTATCTTAGAAAAAGGAGTGGGTCGCGTGAAGGCCATCAACTCAGCCGCTCAACTTGTCGCCGGAATGGCGAAATCTGTGCTAGTAAAAGTCGGTCCTTACGAAGGGAGAACTAATTTCTCTGTTGTGGTAATGGACGATTTCAAGGTTATCTTGGGGTTAGAGTTTTTGAGAGAAACTAAGGCTAGCATCATGCCCAGCACAAATAGCCTCATGATGCTCGGCAAGAATCCATGCATTATCCCGGTGATGACCCCGTTAAGCAGTGGGAAGTTTTTATCGGCAATCCAATTGAAGAAGGGCATCAAGCACGACAATCCCACTTTTGTGGCTGCACTCAAATGGGATGAAATTCAAGAGACATCGGGACCATTGCCGAAATCCATTAGACAAGTGTTAATCGAATTTGAAGATGTGATGCCCGATAATCTTCCAAAGAAGTTACCTCATCGTAGAGAAATAGATCATCAAATTGAACTTCTGCTAGGTACCAAACCTCCAGTTCGTGCGGCGTATCGAATGTCTCAACCCGAACTAGCAGAACTTCGGAAACAGCTGAAGGAGCTACTGGATGCGGGGTTAGTGCAACCAGCCAAATCGCCTTATGGAGCTCCTGTCCTCTTCCAGAAGAAACAAGACGGTTCTTTAAGAATGTGTGTCGATTATCGAGCTCTTAACAAGGTGACTATAAGGAACAATTATCCCATCCCTCTAGTGGCCGATTGCTTCGATCAACTCAGCCGGGCAAAAATATTCACAAAACTTGATCTCAGATCCGGATATTGGCAAGTTCGTATTGCAGCAGGGGACGAGGGAAAAACCACGTGTGTCACAAGATATGGAGCCTATGAATTTTTGGTTATGCCATTTGGGCTCACTAACGCTCCAGCCACCTTCAGCACTCTGATGAATCAAGTTCTCAGGGATTACTTGGATGATTTTGTCGTGGTCTATCTCGACGATATTGTGGTTTTTAGCGAAAGCCTGGAGGAACATGAACAACACCTGAGGACGGTATTGGAAAGACTTCGAAAGCATGAGTTATATCTCAAACTATCGAAATGTTCCTTTGCGCAGAAACGTATCAAGTTCTTAGGCCACATCATCGAACAGGGAAAAGTGCAGATGGATCCGGTTAAGGTCAAAGTCATACAGGAGTGGCGGGCGCCCACGAATGTGTCCGAACTCCGTTCTTTTCTGGGACTCGCCAATTACTATAGGAAGTTCGTGAAGAACTACTCTAGTATTGCAATGCCCCTAACGGAACTCTTGAAGAAGTTGAAAGTTTGGGATTGGACGATGAGTTGCCAAGCTGCCTTCGATGCTCTGAAGAGGGCCATGTCCGAAGATCCTGTTCTTGCGCTGCCAGATGTGACTAAGCCGTTTGAAGTGCATGCCGATGCATCGGATGTAGCCCTACGAGGAGTCTTAATGCAGGAAGATCACCCGGTAGCTTATGAGAGTCGAAAGCTCAATGACACGGAGAAGAGGTACTCTGCCCACAAGAAAGAGTTGCTCGCGGTGGTTCATTGTCTAAGGTTATGGAGGCATTACCTTCTCGGTTCTCCATTTTTAGTGAAAACAGATAACACCGCAGTTAGTCACTTCCTTAGTCAACCGAAATTGAGCTCTAAACAAGCGAGGTGGCAGGAGTTGCTAGCGGAATTCAACTTCTGGATGGAGTATAAAGCAGGCTCGACCAATCAAGTGGCGGATGCGTTGAGCCGCATAGTTGAGTTCAACCAACAGGCGAATGCGTTCCTTAATGCCATTCTTCGAATCGATAGTCAAGTATCAACTGAAATTCGAGGAAAAATCAAAAATGCGCTACCGCAAGATCCAGTTTCTGCTCAACTATTGAAGATGATCGAGAAGGGGAAAACGCGGCAGTTTTGGTTGGACGACGGGTTCGTGTTGACAAAGGGAAATCGAGTGTTTGTCCCTCGAGTAGGGGAATTGAGGCGTACTCTAATCCGAGAGTGTCATGATACCTTATGGGCAGGACATCCTGGTCAAGAAAGAACGCTGGCTCTCCTCAAGCAAGGTTACTACTGGCCCCAAATGGAAGATGATGTCGAGAGCTATGTTAGAACTTGCCTCATCTGTCAACAGGATAAGATCGAACGAAGACAACCAGCAGGGTTATTGGAACCTCTACCCATCCCGGAACGACCATGGGAGAGCATTTCACTTGATTTTATATCAGGCCTACCCAAAGTGGGGGACTTGACAACCATCCTCGTGGTCATTGATCGGTTCTCGAAATATGCCACCTTCATTGCGGTTCCGAAGAACACGTCTGGTGAGGAGACTGCACAATTATTCTTCAAGTATGTGGTTAAATATTGGGGGATCCCTCGAAGCATTGTCAGTGATAGGGATTCACGATTCACGGAAAATTTTTGGAAGGAACTCTTCAAGGTTCTCGGCTCCAAGTTGTGTATGAGTTCTAGCTACCATCCTCAGTCCGATGGACAAACTGAAAGATACAATGCAATGCTTGAGGAATATCTACGCCACTTTGCCAGTGCAACTCAACGAAATTGGGTTAAATTATTGGATGTGGCTCAATTGTGCTTCAATGCCCAGAAGAACTCCGGGACAGGCAAGAGTGCTTTCGAAATAGTGATGGGAAAACAGCCAATCCTTCCTCACACCGCCAACTCGATGCCAACGTCGAAATCCCCTAGAGCCCGCAACTTCTCTGAAGAATGGAAGCAGAATATTGAGTTGGCTCGTTCGCACTTAGAGAAGGCCACCCATCGAATGAAGAAGTATGCAGATCAGAAAAGGCGACCGTTAGAGTTCGAAATAGGAGATCTCGTAATGGTGAAGCTCCTTCCACAAGATAGGAAGTTCTTGAGGGGTCGAGACCCACGCCTTCTGCAAAAATATGAGGGGCCGCTTCGAATTGTGAAGAAAATCGGGAAAGTGGCTTATCGGATTGAACCCCCTAGCTGGCTGAAGGTTCACCCAGTATTTCATGTCAGCATGCTGAAACCATATTTTGCTGACACAACCGATCCATCCCGAGGAGAGTCTAGTCGTCCAGGGCTAAAGCAGAGAGCAGAGGAGAAGCAGTCAGTGGAAGCCATCCTGGCTGATCGAGTTGTCACAGCTTCTCGCAAACAACACCAAGAGTTCCTTGTCAAATGGGCAGGAAGAGACCCAGAAGAGAACACTTGGGAAAGAGCATCAGACCTATCGGCCTTCCAGGACCGGATCACAGCATACCTCAACCAGTTGCCGAGGGAGTCAACAGCTCTGGTGGGGGAGGATGTCACGGGGTGCCTTCCAACAGCACTCGTGACCGACACCGACAACACTTCATCAGCATCGTGCTTGCGCCCGAACGCAGCACGGCCCAACAGGCAATAATCGATTACGCTTCATCTGCACCGTGCACGCGCCCGAGCGCAGCACATCATCTAGTTTTATTATTCTGTTTACGTTTCCCTTATGTAAATATTGTTGTTTCCATGTAACTAGATTTAGGAATTTTCCTTGTAATTGCATTTCATTTCCTTTGTAATAGTTTTCTTGTAACTTGTAAGACCCAACGTGCACTGCTACCACTCTGGTATTTTCATTAAGTGGTTATATGTGGGGATAAGACTATCTGCCTCACACCCGAGTTGCCTACCAGTGCACGTTGTTTAGCACTTGCTTTCAAGCTCTTACTTTCTTTCGAATTGTAATAGCTTTCCATGTAATCTAATTTTCTTGCAATGAAGTAATCTCAATTTGCGCTCACGCTCTCTTTCAAATTACTGTTGTTGCATGTTGCTCGCTGATTGTTAATAAAATTCGATCACATTCAACCGTGCTATCGGTTAGCCCGGTCGTTCACGCGGCCTCCTTTGTGCCATCAAAGGACGCCCCGTGACACAGGGCCACACCAGTAGGGAGATCATCAATTTCATGACAGTTGATGCAGAGAGGGTCAGTGATTTCTATTGGGTCATACATGACCCTTGGTTGGTGCTCGTGCAGGTCAGTTTAGCATTAGTGATCTTATATAAAGATATTGGCCTTACTTCCGTTGCTGCATTTGCTGCTACTGTAATTGTGATGTTGGCAAATTTTCCATTGGGAAGTTTGCAGGAGAAATTTCAAGATAAGCTAATGAAGTCTAAAGATAGAAGGATGAAGGCGACATCTGAGGTGTTAAGGAACATGATAATTCTCAAGCTTCAAGGCTGGGAGATGAAGTTTTTATCGAGAATTATTGAGCTAAGGAATATCGAGGCAGGGTGGTTGAGAAAATATCCATACACGTGGGCCACGACCATGTTTTTCTTCTGAGGTGCTCCTACTTTTGTGTCTGTGGTTACTTTTGGAGCATGTATGCTCATGGGGATCTCACTTGAATCAGGGAAGATATTGTCTACACTTGCAACATTTAGAATACTTCAAGAACCTATATATAATCTTCCAGACAACATTTCGATCCTAACTCAGATTAAAGTTTCACTTGACCGAATTGCCTCAAGCCTTTGACTAGAGGATCTGCAACCTGATGTTATAGAGAGATCCCAAGAGGTGAGTCTTACATGGCAATTGAGAAAGTTGAAGGGAACTTCTCTTGGGATTTATCCTCTCCTAATCCAACATTGGAAGATATAAATTTCAGCCTCTCTCACAGTATGAGGGTTGCTGTTTGTGGTACTGTTGGCTCGGGCAAGTTGACGTCACTATCCTGTATCTTGGGAGAAATGCCAAAAATATCTAGCTCCGATCCGTTAAGCTTAGTGGAACAAAGGCCTATGTTGCTCAATCACCTTGGATACAGAGTGGAAAGATTGAAGATAATACTTTGTTTGGCAAGGAGATGGATAGAGAAAGGTATGAGAAGGTTGTTGAAGAATGTTCATTGAACAAGGACCTCAAAATTCTACCATTTGGTGATCAGACAGTTATAGGTGAGAGGGGAATTAATTTGAGCGGCGGACAGAAACAGAGAATACAATTTGCGCGTGCTCTATACTGAGATGCTGATATTTATCTATTTGATGATCCATTTAGTGCTGTGGATGCTCATACAGGATCCCACCTCTTCAAGGTAAAATATACCTCCTTCCTCTATATTCCTTATTAGTACTCCTATTTTCTCTGTTTGACATATTTCAATTCTCACTCTTATAAGAATGAAACATAGTTTTAGTCTTATATCTATCTCCATACTTTCCTTATGAAGGGAACCATAATGAATCTACCGCCTGTTTACATCTTAATTTTTTAACAAATACATAGGTCACTCGTGAAGTAGTATCCTTTAATAATTCTCAACCGACAGGAATGCATATTGAGACTTTTGGACTTAAAAACAGTGATTTACGTTACTCATCAAGTAGAGTTCTTGCCTACTGCAGATCTCATCTCGGTGAGTTATTGAATATATATATATATATATATATAACATTCATGTTATCATTTTAGTATGTTGTATGGTATATAATCTATTATTTATACATATATATTATTGTTTGGTACTGTGCATCATAATTCCACATATTTTTTTATATAATTTAACTATTTATCAATTCTAAAATCTTAGTAAAAATATATTACTTTCTTATATCTCTAATTAAAAGTCTGTTTGGTAACTCACATATTAAAAGAATTCATCACGAAGAATTTTTATCATGTATCTACAATATCTTTTTATAGTAGTTTGAGTATATGATTTTCTTATAATTGTTAATTAAATTTTGCACTTAATATTATATTTTTGTTTATTTTTTATATACCTATCAAACTTTTATTTTGGACAAAATTTTCATTTTACACTACACACTAATTATACAATTCTTAGTATACAATCTATAGCACGTATTCATTAATTTACTTAATGACCTTCATCAAACACCAGTATATATAGATGGTATTATATTCTCACTGTTTGGCACTAAAGTGGTCATTGGGATGAGAACTATAAGAAATAACTGAATTCAATTGTGGTAAAGGGCTTTTTTGTTCTTGTCTTAAAATTTATTTAAAAAAGATATACATGAAAAACGAATAAATCTAAATCAAAACTGAAAAGTTTGTTCAGATTTAGCCATCTGGATGATTTAGAAACCGAATTTTCAAGTTCAGTTTGAATTTGAGTTTGGATCTCCCTAATTTTTACCCCAACCAAAATCGAAAACACGTACTCTTAACCCAACCCATGTGACTACAGAGTAACTCTTAAAAAAGAAAGAAATAAATTTGAAAATGAGATACGTACTATTCTATACTATACTGTCAACATAGTTACACATTAATTCATTAATTATTCACTGAACTCACTACACCAAAATTCACTATCTAGCTAGCACGGTTCTAATTCGTGGCTTATTGACATTTACACGGTTACGTTCCGTTCTAAATATCAATGTACCAAATTATTTTGGCACGGTTAGAAACCATGTTGAAATCGCTTGAGTATGATAGATAATATCCAGGTAATCGCAAATACTACCCCATTTGATAGACAACTAATAGTGTAGTGCTTGTGGCAAAAGGGCAAGGTGGTGGCAGTTATGGGGATGTGCATGAGAGACTCCCCATCACTAAAAGAAGCCAATGTAGGGCTTATTTCGTGTAATAATGGGGCAAAAGGGACCAAAGAAACTGGTGCCCTAGCAGTGGCGGACGGACAACAGGGGTCTATTTACCCCATGGATTATAAAAAATAAAAAAATAAAAAATTATTTGGTCGAAAAATGAGCTGTCACAGTCTGGCCAATGACTCCATGGCTCAGAAGAAGAAGAAAAAAAGTTTAGTCAAAAAGTAGCCGGCAAGTGGGCCAAGTGGCAATCCCACCCCTCTATAAATGAGAAATGTACCCATCTCTTACACACTTACACATTTACACCCGTTAAAAAAAAAAAAACTTTGCTTTACTTTCTCCCAAGACCACTGACTACCCACTACCCAGTACGCATCCTTCATTTCTTTTCCTCCACCCATTCTTCATTTCTTCATTTATTCTCCGGATCGAAGACTTCACTGTTTTGGGTTTTCTTTTCTTTTTTTTATCATTTTAATATCTAACAATCTCACAAATCTCTCATCTCACAGATCTCTTTCTCCTTAATTTTTTTTCTTTTTCTTAGTTTCGTTTTTTCCTCTACGGCTCTATACTAGCTTTGGTGTTCAGCTCCAACATCTCACACTGCCTCCGGCATCCCACTGGGCACCGGCCACTACCGCGTGATTTAGGTATAATTTTCTAAAGTTATTTTTAATTATTTCTTGTCTTTTATAATCTAATCGTGTTTTATTTATTATTTTGAATAATTTATTAATTAGAGAAGAAAACAATAATTCTATTAACTTTCATGCAAACATAAACATATATTTTCTCTTAATTTATGTGGTATTGATTAGATAGGAGGTTACAAAATTAAAAGGGATAAGATAGTTAACACAAACATATATTTTAATTAGTAAAATTAGATTGACACAAAAACACAAAGTTAATAAAAAAAAATTATTTCATGTTTTTACTAAAGTATTAATGTTGTAGGCTTGTAGCACTGGTTCAAATGTGTCTATTTCTTAATATTTTTTGATCTTTCTTCATCTTATAATTTGGATAAAAATTGATGATTGATTGAATTTATTAATTTGTAGATTTATGGAACGATTCTTTAAAAGAAAGTTATTTACGGATAGTCATTCTCCGTCTAATCCAGATAGTTCAAATGCAAGACCAATTGAAGTATATGAGATATTAGCTAATCTTCAGACAGACCCTGGACTAAGAACTCGAATGGCAGATTATAGTCCTAATATTGGGGATGAGATCCGAAGAGCATATCTACAAAAGGGGCCTTGTCAACCTAGAAGTTATAAATTCTTACAAACTAATTAATCATGATTTAATAGACGCTTCATTACTCAATGGTTTGATGAGTATGATTGGTTAGAATATAGTATTGCTAAAGATGTTGAGCTCTGTCTTCATTGTTATCTCTTTAAATCTAATTTTAATCAAGTGGGCAGTGATGGATTCAATGGGGTAGGCTTCAATAATTGGAAGAATGCGAAAGAATGGTTTAACCTTCATGTTGGACCGGTTGGTAGTGTTCACAACCAAGTTAGAGAAGTTCCTTACAATTTGATGCATCAAACTACACACATTGAAACAATTGTGATCAAACAAACAAGCCAAGCTCGCACGGATTATCGCACTTGCTTGAATGCATCACTTAAGTGCACTAGGTATTTGTTGTGACAAGGTCTTTCTTTTCGTGGTCATGATGAAAGTGCACAATTAAGTAATAAAGGAAATTATTTAGAGCTCTTGCAATTTCTTGCGGATCATGATGAAAAGGTTAAGGTCGTCGTGTTGGAGAATGCTTCGGAAAATTTAAAGTTAATAGCTCCTTCAATTCAGAAAGATCTTGTCAATTCTTGTGCTAAAGAAACCATTGGTCTTATCTTGAGTGATGTAAAAGATATATATTTTTCAATAATGGTGGATGAAGCACGAGATTTTCAATAAAAGAACAATTGGCGATGGTGTTGCGTTATGTGAACGATAAAGGATAAATAATTGAAAGTTTTGTGGGGGTTCAACATGTAACCGACACTACTTCAAATGCACTAAAAGAATTAATTGATGCATTTTTTTCTTCTGCGAATTTGAGCTTTTCTAAGCTTCGAGGACCAGGTTATGATGGAGCTAGTAATATGAGAGATGAGTTCAATGGCCTTAAGACAACAATTTTGAGAGAACAACCTTGTGCATTTTATATTCATTGCTTTGCTCATCAACTTCAACTAGCTCTTGTTGCGGTAGCAAAGAAAAACATTGATGTTAACTCTTTTTTCACAACGATTAATAATTTGGTTAATGTTGTTGGAGCATCTTGTAAGTGTCGCGATGAACTTAGAGCACAATGCCAAGAAGAGCTTGTGAGAGCTTTTGAAATGATTGTCTTATAACGGGGTTAGGCTTAAATCAAGAAACTAGTCTCAAACGTGCTGGCGATACACGATGGAACTCACATTATGGTACGTTGATTAGTATTATTTCTATGTTTCCATCTGTGGTGAATGTGCTTCAAATGATGTTGATGATAATCCTAATGATAGTTCGGGTGAAGCCTATAAGTTATGGAGAGAAATACAATATTTTGAGTTTGTGTTTCACTTATTTTTAATGAAAGCTATATTGGGAATAACAAATACTTTGTCTTTAGCATTGAAAAAGAAAGATCAAGACATTGTAAGTGCATTGAGTTTAGTGAAAGCATGCAAGAAAAACTTGTAGTTGATGATGGATAGTGAGTTTGAAGAATTGGTTGAGCAAGCATCTTCATTTTATTACAAACACAGTATTACAGTTCCTACCATGGATGAGGAATACGTAATTCCAGGGAGATCACGACATAATGCTCCAATGAAGACAAATTATCATCGTTATCGTGTGGAGATCTTTATTCACGTAATTGATGGGCAACTTGCAAAATTAAATGACCGCTTCAATAAGGTAAGTACTTTGTTTGTTAAAAGCTAGTTCGTCTTGTTCAATTTTATCCTTATGATTTTTCCAATAGAGACTTATTGATGCTTGGAGATCAACTTGGTGTTTATGTTCATCATATACGTTCGAGTAGTGATTTTTTTCAATTGGAAGGGATTAGTAGTCTTGCAGAAAAAATGGTGGACAAAGGAATGAATGAAATATTTCCTTATGTTTATTTGCTTTTTACATTGGCTTTGGTTTTACCGGTTGCAATTGCTTCAGTGGAGAGGGCATTTTCTGCCATGAATATTATTAAAAATCCACTTCGCAATATAATGGGAGATCAGTGGTTGAATGATAGCTTGATTGTTTACATCGAGAGAGATGTTTTTGCTTGTATTGATAACGAAACTATAATGCAATGTTTTCAGAATATGAAAACTCGTCGTAGACAATTGTAACTTGTATTATTGGTTTTGTTATGAATTATGAATGGAAATACT
This sequence comes from Lonicera japonica, assembly GCA_021464415.1. Lineage (NCBI taxonomy): Eukaryota > Viridiplantae > Streptophyta > Magnoliopsida > Dipsacales > Caprifoliaceae > Lonicera > Lonicera japonica. Next base: position 48,365 of record JAKCWG010000100.1, read on the forward strand.
ATCCTTCTATCTTTTTAGCATTATTTTCTTTGTAATTTTTTTTGGAACTTTTACACTTAGACCCCTTGGCCCTATAATCTTGGATTCGCCACTGTGCCCTAGCATTGGCAGTGTCAGTGGTGGAGCCACTGCCATGCATCTCAGCCTGAACCGCCAGTTTACGATGAAGGTCCAATTATTAAAAGAACTATGTGGCGTTCAATCAGTCTACCAAGTGATTGTGCTGTTGATTCTAGACTTGAAGGGGCAACACATTCTCTAAGCAGATATGATGAGGCTGTTCTAAAGGCCATGGTCTTTAGTTGCTATGTACTTTGCCAAGTTTTCATGCTGATTAGCACTTACGAGAGATGTTGAAAAAACAAATGTTTTCGAAGGGAATTTGAAGTATAACAATCTATGGTTTGTTGTGATTTTGGGAGCCATTGTTGTTCTTTAGGATGTGGTTATTGAGATCTCGGAGGCTCTTGCATTTAATGGGAAGGTTGGATCTTAAACGATGGTGCATCTGTACTGGAATTGGTGGTTTCTCTTTGTTCATAGATTGGATTGCAAAATGGATTTTCAATTGTTGCAAAAGATGATTGAGTTTGTATTTTCTTTCTTCAAATTGATCGATCAAGCTGTATTCTACTCCAATAAGTTTAGGAGATGTGCATAGATTTTGTTATATATTATTCTCCCGAGGCATGTATAATTATCTAATGTAATTGTAGGAATATGAATGAAAGAATGTAAATTTATAAAACAATAATAAAGAAAAAAAAAGTTGCATAAAATAAAAGAAAGAGTACGTAATGTTTTCCTAACAAATTGAACCAATACTTGGCTCATCAAAACCACGAGTGAAAAAAATAATAATTTTTAACATAATTAATAGATAAGGCAATAAAATATTTATTATTGTTAGGTTTTGTAAATTGAAAATGTCATGAAAAATAATTGTGACTCTAAGATTTTGTTTGATGGTAACATGGAAAATGATAGCAAAAATAATTGATTTGTGAAAGAAGTTGAAAAATAAGTTAACATGTGGTGAAATAAAAAAAAAGTTCTTCCTCGTTCCCAAAGAAAATCTTTTCATATAAAAAGTTAGAATTAATTTCATCACATGTTTTAATTTATTTTATAATTTTTTACAAATTAATTAATTATTTCTGATTTTTTATATTGCCAGAGTTAATTAGAAACAACTCGCATTTTAATTTGAGGGCAAAGGCGTAATATATTCTGGTGGGGCATATTGAAAGGGGCAGTGATTATTTTTCTTTGGTTCGACTGGTGGGTGGGCTTCGGCCCAATAAACAATAACGCTAATGGGCTCTCATGTAAAAGAGTTTTGCTCGAGTACAAGAATATATATATATCTATATAATAAACTTCAAAGGTTTTTGAATAAAAAAATGTTTGTGTTTTATAAAAATTTGTGTGGCTCAAAATTAGTCTCCCAAAAATGAACGGTCAGATCCCCTTATTTTTCCCGCTTCTCTCTCCTCCTCCTCCCACTAAAATATCTCCCTTAACACACACTTACTCAAATATATTCCCCTCTCCCTCGTGAAGGAAAAATGAGCTCTCAGACACTTTATCTCTCCCTCTCTCAGGCATAATCTCTCTCTCTCTCTCTCTCTCTCTCTCAGAATTACTCCAACGACGGAGCCTCGAGCGGGATTCCGGAGGTATTTCTCCTTTCCTTTCCTTCACTCTCCCCTCTCCCTTTTCCTTTTTGGGATCTGTTTCAAACTTGAATTTAGGGCTTTTTTCTATCTTATTTTTCCTTGGGATTTCTTTCATTTGGGTGTTTGATATTTCTCAAATTTGTTTTGTGTGTGTTTTAAATAAAAATCTAGGGTTTTTTATACTTCTCAATTTTGGGTGTATTTGATAGTTCTTAAATTGTTTCGGGTGTTCTCAATAGTTCTCGAAGGAGAACATTGGCGATGAAATGTACTAGAATAATGCATTGAAAATGGGGATTAAACTTGGGTTTATTTGTGATTGGGTGTATGTTAGGCAATTTTTGTTTGGGTTCCAAGAAGTGATATACGAGTTACCCGATTTGTGGCTTACTTTCTTTGTTTGCTCCTTTTTTTTTCAATAGTAGGAAAATTTAGCTCTCACTATTGGATATCATAGTGAATTTTGTTCAAGTTGCAAGTAAGTTTGTTTCACTTTTCTCAACTTTAATTTATATATCTAGCCCTTACAGTAGTTGTATATCTAGCCCTACTAAATGCCCACAGAAAGAATATTATTATTATTATTATTTTACAACGCAGCACTATAGATGGTAAAGTTACAAAATTGAATAATAATGGTGCAAAGATTATTATTATTGTATATCTAGCTCTCACTGTAGGCATTGAATAATAATGGTGCAAAGATTATTATTATTTTACAAAGCAGCACCATTATTATTATTTTACAAACTGAATGCCTACAGAAAGAATATTATTATTGTATATCTATCTCTCACTGTTGAATAATAACTTGAGCACTAAATTACCGAATTCATTACTTGATTTTAAGTATTTTGAAATAAGTTTCGACAGCAAGTTGCCGTTCTTTGAATAAACTTGGGTTTATTTGTAATTGGGTGTATGTTAGGCATTTTTTTAACAAAGATTGGTGCAAAGCCTATAATTAAAACATAAAACAAAACAAAATACATACATCTTAAAATACATACGATCTTAAAACAACCTATATTTTTGTGGCATCCTATCCTATCCTATCCTCATTAAGAGCTACTCTTATCTTAGAAATAATGGAATTTCGCAAGGACATTTCCCTTATGAAAACTGTGAGAAGATTTAATTTTGAAAGATATTCCCATAAGTTTCCCGTATTCTTCTCAGCTTCCAAGGAGGTCTGTAGGTTTTATTAATTTTTTTTTATAAAATGTTAAATACTTTTTGTTTGATGCTCAATTTCTATAAGAGGTTATCTTCTCAGTTTACAGTTTTGTTTGATTTTATGTATAGTTTTTTGCATTTTAAAGAGTGGGGTCTGAATGACACGAGGGTGCTGGTATAGATTTTTTCTATTGGTGTGTTTTTTATTGTTAGTGTGATGTGAAGAGGTAGTATTTTCCCTGGCCCATGTGGGTGGCCCTTTGATGTATTCTGCTGATTGTTGTTCTTTACTTACTTTAAATTTTATTGATAAAAAAAGATGGCACTTGCTGCGCTACCTACAAATGCTCAGTTACTATGATTTGCATTATAGTGCTTTTGGTAACGCACTTGCTGTGCTCGCCTAGATCTGGGATATACTGAGTTCGACACTCATCCGAGGTGGGGGAGGTTTTGTTATTTATTCGTAGTAAAAAGGTAGAGACTTGGTGAAGATATGTGAAATAGCAGTATGATAGGAAAATTCAGTCCAGCACAATAGAATAAAAAATTAAATATATCCTACTTACTTTGTTTTTAGTAGATTCGGTTCGTGTTCATATGCATGTTGTAAGATCATCACGTGTATGCCTTTCGTTCTTTATCAGTGAGATTTAAACCAATTATACTTCTTTTATTCTTGAAATGGATTTTCATGCAACAAATGGATTTGTTCTTAAAAAATTTCCTTAATGGGTCCCAAGAAGTGAATTGTAGGAACATTATATGAAATTTTTATAATTCCAAAACTAAAGTGGCATTTATCTAGATAATAAGGGTGTGCCTACTAACACTCCAAATGAATACCTTAGCAATCCAAACTTAATGTATTGGCACTTTGTATGTATACTTTAGGACACTTTTAAGATAGCAGATACATTTTATGGAGTGCTAGAGTACCCAAAGGTAATACATGCATAGCATATATATTTTTTAAATTTAATACATGCATAGTGTATATTCAAAATTCTGAAATTTGTTAGTAGTAACCATATATTCATTCACTTTGTTGAATTAGGTCTATAAATCGAAAGACAATGCATGCTATAAAGGCAACACGTAAGGTACGACTACTTATACTTTTTTTATTTTAGGCTTTCTTTTTGTGTATTTGTTTTTATAGATGTTTTGGAGTACTAGAAGGATTTTTCATTGAGTGCCAATAACCACACCCTTTTCTTTGCTATATATATGTTCAACTGCTACCTTAGCGCCAAAGCCATAGCTATTCTTTAATTTATTGTTTAGTGGTTTAATCGAATTTCTATAATTTTGGTTTCTATGATTTGGATGGATTCACCTTTCGATGCCATAGTTTAGTAAATTATTTTTAAATTTAAGTAAATTTCCCTTATCCATATGCAATTTTTGTAATTCGATCAAAATAGGTATTTTATACTTCACTTATGTCTTTCACTTGATACAAAGAGGATAAACTATTTTTTCGGTTTGAGTTACATTTCCCCTTTTTCCTTTACCCTCATACTTTTTGTCCGCTTTTATTTTTTGAAAAATAAATAAATTAAGGTATAAATTTCTTCATTATACAATCTACTAATAACATTCTTCTAATTCCTTAAATGCAAAAAAATGAATGGCTATTTATTTGGTATTTGGTAACTGAAATTTAATTAATTTTATTTGTAAACTTTGTTTCGTAGGTACAACTTTCATAGTGGTGCACTCAAGGTAAGAATTCAAGAGTGACCAACTGATCGTATCACGATTAAGGCTTTACATTTTGTTTGCATATAATTTCTCTATTTTTCTTTTCAGAACAACATTAATGTACCCAAATTCATGGTGACACACAAGTTTTGGTTCCAAACCATTGATCTAATTAAATTAGTGCTTTTTCTTAAAAATGTAAAATCAAAACTAAGATTCTTAATTAGGGATGGAGGGAGTAATTTTTTGTGTGGATTATTTGTATGATTTAAGAGCATACACTACCTATAAATACTTTATTACTACGAGTTGAACCATGGTATTAATGATTAAGATTATAGAAGAATTTTGTGTGAGTACTTTGCTCAATCCTTTTAATTAATTAACCTGCTAGCTACATTTGTTTCAAGATAGTTTGTTTTTTAAATATTTATCTTGCTTTTTTGTGTTGTTATATCACCCATCTCATTAGGTACCACCTTAGAATTTTTATGCTAAAGACAAAGTATTTGTTTTACAAGTCATTAAGGAAAGAAAGTTGGTTGATATTTTCACCATCATATTTTGTCACAAACACCTTCTACACCTTACACATTTTTTTATTTATCAAACACACACCACCTTATCACTCTTTACTTAAAATTAAAACTTATCTAAAACATAATTGAAAAAAAAATAAAAAGTTTTCTAATTTAGCCCCCCTTCATCTCTGCGTCCTTCTTTCCCTCTTCCTGTGTTTCATCCATGTTAATTAAAAAAGGAAAAAGGAGGATCATCACCATCATCTCGCCATCATCCCCCTTATGTAGAATCATCATCAATTGCAGATGGCGTCAAAACAGTTACTGTTGAAGTTTTTTTTGTGTATTTAAAAAAATGAGAGAAGAAGAAAAAGAAACAAAACCAAAGCAAAGCACCAAGAAAACATTCATGTGTTTTCCTAAGTTTCACATAGGAGAGGAATAAAACCTTTCATGGGTTTTTATAAGGGAGAATTTGTATAAGGGCTTAAGCCATTTGGGCATTAAACTTTTGTGCTGCTGGGTGAAGACTTGGATCGTGTGGTTCACCACACGCGCGCCGATCGATTCGGGCTCCAATACAATCAATTTAGACAAAAAAAAATTGAAAATTTTATTTATTAAAAATAATTTTTTCTCTTTTGAATTTGAAATTTTATTAATTTTGACTCAATCTTAAGTCGTGTTGTTTGGATAAGTCCTTTTCTCCCTCAATGCGTTTTCTTCTCCCCTCTACGCAACGAAAATATTTTTTTCTTTTATTTAGAAAACTTTTTCCGTCTTCAAAAACAAATATAGACAACGAAAAAAATCCTCCATTGTTATCTAGGCAACGGAAATTACAAAGGGAGTCAAAATTCCGATTTCCCTACTTGCAACTAAAATCGAGATAAAGGAAAATCTAGGCTTGTTGTATCTAGGGGACAGCGTGGCCTATCCTAACTGCTAGCACAAACACCGAGCAGAGCCGCAAAACATCTTAAAGAGAGTGACCTAATCCGCGACTCAATCCGGTGTTTAATTTCCAATCGCTATTTGGTAAATTTGTTCCTATTTTTCAACAGTTACTTGTTCAAAATCAACCGACTACCGTTATACGTACTTGGCTCACTTCGGCCAATCTATGTTAAAGACACTCAACCCATGTCAAGAGAATGCGTTCGGCTAAAAACAGATGAATGTGTTCGGCTTTTTATGACCAAGCGTGCTTGGTACCATTCTGGCTAAGATTTTGAATCACACTCATCTAGATGATGAAGTTTTGTTTTGTTTGTTAAAAATCGAAGATGACAATAACAATGGAAGATGAGGTTTTGTACGTCGTCAATGAGTCGAGAGTCGTATTGAGAAAGTATGATAAGGAGAAAGATGGGTGGGAGGAGATAGTGGAAGATGAGAGCTAGACTGAGGGGAGGAAAGCATTGCCGCTGGCAATGTTAGGATGTGGGTGGTGGTGGATTTTTTGTACATGGTGGTGTCGCCGACAAGATTGTGGGTGGTGGATACACCACCAGGATGGTGATAGTTCATACTTTAAAAGGTAGTGAAAGAAGTGGTGAAAGGTGGTAGAATTTTTTGTTATAATTAATTTAGTAAAGAGGTGAAGGGGGAGAATGGTAGAGATAAAGGTTTATTCATTTAATTTAAAAATATTCAAGAAGCGTTGGTGACAAAAAACAAAAGAAAAAAATATGCATTTATCAGCAGCAGAAAGAAAAGGTATAATATTATATCAGATCCAACCGGATTTGTCTAGGTTCGGGTCCTACAGTGGAAGGTCAGCATGGGAACTAGGCAACGTCACCTGTGACGCAATGTAGTGAGATCAGCACCCAAGAAATATGTCACATGTTGTCACGTGCCGACAGCCTCCGTCAAATATGTTTTAGAACGTGCACATATATTTTTTTTTTTGATTTCCCAGGGTATCCACCGCTCGACTGCGGAGACTAATTCCTTCGCTGATTGTAGGCACCTCAAAGGGTGGAATAGCTGGCCCAGAGATTTAAGGCTGCTCCATGCCCAAGGCAGGGATCGAACCCCTGACACTTGGTTAAGGGAGGAGGAGCCATTACCGCTCCACCACACCCCCCACGGTTTCAACTTGTTAGTTTAATTTATTTAATTAAAATAGGGGCAGTCTTTACGGCACTCGCATTGCCCCCGCTTCAAACCGTGTTTAAACCGTGTCTAATCTTTTAACTTTTGGTTTTTCAATATTACACATGAAAGCACGTAGATATTTAATTTATTTAAAATATATATATAAAAAAAGAGTTGGTTTAATTAATTATTAAAATTATTTTTAATAACCAAAGGCTATAGGTTCAATTTTTAATTAATACCTCTCATTTGTAGCTCAACTAAGATCAAGAACTTAATTAGATAACGTGTTGTTATAAAAATATATGAGGGAAAAATTTGGCACAATGTCGGTGGATGTGGCCAGTTGAGAGGTACAATATTTCATATGTTATTCACTTATTTAATATTGCATATGCGATGTATGTTACTTTTGACAAAATTTAATTTTCCATCTTAGATGTTTGTCTACACTCAAGAATTATGTGAAAAATCAAAGTCATCCAGAGGGCTCTATTGCACAAGGATATTGGGTAGAAGAATGCTTGACATTTTGCTCAAGGTACTTGCATGATATCGAGACGAAGTCCAACCGACCAATAAGGGATTTCGATGGCAGAGATAATTCTCTTAATCAAATAAGCGGTCGCACATTAGGAAAATCATAAGGATTTTTGCTTGATGATATCTCATATGCAGAGGCACATTGTTATCTTCTCATTAACACCGACGCTGTTGCTCCATTTCGAGAGTTAGTATCTTACTAAATTAAATTACAATATTGTTATTATTACTGGAAAATAATGTAATATGACTTATAATGCAATACACATCGTGCTTTTATTAAACGGAGTAATCCTCGTATCAGGCCATATGATTTAGATCGTATCCATAATGAAACTTTTCATAAGTCGTTGAAGGATCATGTAAGTAATAAGTTATAATGTAATATCATATTTTCATCGTTATTATTATTAATTATGAAGTATAATACTTTGTTTTTGGTTTATACATTAGGTTGGAAAGTTGGTTGCGGCAGGTAATGTGGAGATACCAGAAGAGATTCGAACATTTGCTATGGGTCTTATGAAAAAGGCAAAGAGATTCACAGGTTATATTATAAATGGTGTTAGATACCACACAAAGGCTCGAGAGAGGCAAAGAACAACTCAAAATAGCGGAGTTATGTTGAAGGCAATGACTGAAAGTTATGCAAGTGCAAGAGATAGGAATCCCGTGTTTGGAGAAGTTAATTATTATGGTGTTTTGCAAGACATCATCGAATTGTACTATTCGAAGGACTATAAGTTCATCTTATTCAAGTGCGATTGGGTGGATAATAATAAGGGACTCATTGAGCGAGATGAATTTAGGTTCACGATTGTTAATTTAAAACATTTGTTGTATCCGAAGCAAGAAATAACTGATGAAATATTCATCCTTGTGTCTCAAGCAAAACAAGTATTTTATGTCCAAGATCCAACTGATGGAGATTGGCATATTGTTGTTAAGACAAAGCCTAGGGATTTGTTTGAGATGTTTGAACCAAATACCATCCAGGACCCAACAAATATAGAACTATTGAGCGAGCCACATTTAGAGGACATGACACATGATGATGATGTTAGTTGGGTTAGGCAAGGCGTGGCTGGAACGGAGGTTGACGCACCTACAAAAAGGCCAACATAAAGGGAGCCTCGTGAAGATGATTAGCTACTAAGAATTTTACTTTAAAATATTGTTCTAGAACTATTATTTTGTTTGGTATTTTAAAAAAAATATTATTGTCATCATAATTATCATTTTTTTAATTGTATTACTAGCATATGTTGGGTTTTTTTTGAAGCATTAATTACATTAACTATCAATAGTCATTGTTGCCCTTATATTTCTTGTGAGTTCGAATTTTATTCTTATTGATATACTCATTTCTTATTTTACAAACTACCATGTTAACAAGTAGTCATCGAATAACTAATCGTATAAGAGCTATGCTTAGCCCTACTGAGCAACATAAGGTGGACACAGATCTAAGTATGCCTGAACCTCCACTAAATTGGCCACGTACAAGTGAGAATGCAAGCGAAAACCAATAATAGGAAGAACAAATGACAGGTATAAGCTATTTCAATCATAATTCCATTAAAATAAACACCTTTAAAGGCTCTGTTTTGGGAAAATTTTATATACGTCTTATGTTCTGAACAAATGTTTGGACTATTTTTTTGGGTGCTATATTTGGTGTGTTTGTTGCTGGAAATTAATATTTTTAGGGCTAATATTTATGCTGATTTTATACTAAGTTCTGCTCATATTTATTATTTAATTGTCAGATTCAACTTCAGATCAGGCTGCGAGAAGAAATACTCGAGGCCCCACTTTGATGCACAAAAGGTGGGCCATTGATGGAGGAATTTTACAAATTGAGATGAATGAGTTTGGTCAACCACTAGAGGAAAAAGCATTAAGACTTACCTCTAACTTGGGAGTTCTGGCACGAAACGGGATACTCGCACCATTGACTTATATGGATTGGAGGATTGTACTAGCTCATATTAAGGATAATATTTGGAAACAAATCAAGGTATAATGGATTTACTGAACTACCTTTGCCTATTATATTGCATTTGGAAAATAAATAAATATATGGAATTCATGTTTTACTGTCTAGGAAAATACTAATGCGATGGATGGGATGAAAGGTTCTTATCGTCTGTATCAAAAAAGTGGAAAGATTGGAAAGCCAAAGTGAAAAAGCAGGGTTATGATGCATATAGTACTAATGAAGAACGACTAGCAAGTTGTCCCACTAGGGTTCAAGAAGATCAATGGCGACCATTTGTCTACCATTGGGATACTGCTAAGGCACAGGTATGTGGTTATAAAATATAGTACCTTGGTTAGGACTGTCAATCGAGCTTTAAGTCCAAGTTCGGGGCTAGCACATAAAATTAACAAGCATAATCTAATTTTTTTTACTTAAACTAAGTATGTAGATATATTAAACAATATGTAGATGTAATAAAGTACATACTGATTAATTAACGTACCCTTAGTATAAGGAGGCCAGGCTAATTCAGGCCACGCGCTTGAACTTCAATTAAAACTCATTTAGTAGGCCGAATGGGCGGGCTTCAAACCTACTTGACCCAATTGATAGGCCGAACGTTGGCCCCATATCATTTTCAACTAATTATATGTGCTTGCTTTATATTTGAACTAGGTAAAAAGTGTGAGGAACAAAGCTAGCCGAGCACAACTAAAAATGCCACACACATCTGGGAGAAAGAGTAGTGCTCAAGTGAGAAATAAGGTAAAATGTATATACTTTTAAATCTCAATCAATTCATTTTATTTGCAAAGATGAAATTTGTTTGTGTGAGAATCCGCAAATGCGACCCCAGGTTCCCAGCCTCTAATTTGGGAGTCTGAAACATCGGAAAGGATTTCGTTATTTCATTTGCTTTTATGCGTTGATAATTTATATCGAGTGTCCCTATATCCTATTTTTATATGCAAGAAGGCTCGTTCAGAGTCGCCAGTACATTTTACGAGAAAATGGACAAAATAGTTATGTAAGAAGAAAGGCTACATATAAGCCTTTTTTACACGTTTGTCTACGAAACCAGGATTCTATAGGATTCGGGAACTATATTACGGTTTGGGAAAGTGTTAAGCACCCATTCCGCCCTTTCGGTCTCTAGTGGTTTTATATGTTTATTCTATGTTGAAAAACTTGGATGCTTTTACTGATATTCTACTACTTTCTGGAAATAACTCATGAAAATCTGATTTTGAGAAAAACAGTGAAAATGATGAAAACCTTGTATTTCGTGATCCGATGTTTTGGTTTTGTCAAAATCTGATTACTAGTGACAAAAGTTTATCTTATCTATTTTAAAATGAGAGTAATTCGGTATTGTTTTCTCAGATAACAATATCAATTATCTCATTAGGTTAATTTAGAAAGGATCAGATCTTTATCGGAATTGATTTAATATGGAATTGAACTCTCGGGGAGAGTGCATCAGATACATTACGGTCTATATGAAAGACAAAATATATCTGAGTTTAATTCCTGAGTAAACTTTATCAGTTCGGGTTTTGAAAATTTGATTTTATCCGGACGATGAGCACTTTACTTCTTCTAGTTTTACAAATGATTTTATCAAATGATTTTATTTGAAAATGATAGAATATCAGTAACTTGACAATAAGTTTATCTAACTAGAAAGTGGACAGAACAACAAATAAAAAGAGTCTATAAATAATAAACTTAATTAAAATTGGAATGAGGATAGTGGAAGTAAATGCTTTCAGTTTACGTTGGCCCAAGCAAGCCAACTCCCTACTCACTTATAGTACTTCCGAAAATAACAAGTATGTGTATATAGAAAACTTAAATAAGAATCTAAACAAGTCTATAATTACTAAATAAAGTACAATAAAACTAATATGCAGATATATTATTTGATTACTAGAAGAGACTTTAGTTACCTTCCCGATGATATATATAAGAATAAGAGAGAGAAAATATAATATGGCAGAGAAGACCTTCGGCAAATATTAGCTTTCCTCTTAGAAATATTTCCAGCGGTCTGACTTTAGAAAGTGGCACTCCGAGTGCCAAGATTAGATCTGAGACTCTTGCGAAAATAAATGTTATCACAGATGCTTCTGGAGAAGGCTTAAAGATTAAAAAATAGCAGAAAGAATAAGTAATTTTAGTCTAAAAATCGTGTCGAGAAGTTGCCGTCTATAACCCATGGGGGTGCTGGTCTATATATAGTGCTCTGGAGGGTTTGTTGCGCGACATTTCCCAACTTTATTTGTTTGTCGCGCGATGTATCTGTTTGTCGTGCGACATATCTGTTTCACTGTACCTGTTTGTCGTGCGACATATCTGTTTGTTGCGCGACAAACGGCTGGAGTGATGGGTTCTGACACTGTGATGTGTCAAAAAGTGGTTGGTCGGTGTTTAATGGGTTTGTAGTGTGACAAATTGGGTTTGTCGCGCGACAAACACATCTAACAGGCCTGTTTGTCGTGCTACAAACTCCCCCGAATCGTTCTCTAGTGTGTGGGTGAGTTTCGGTCTCGATGTGTACCTTCTACGAGTTTTCTTTAAGGGTTCTTGCGGGGGTCACGAATTGGGGTGTCTACAGACCCTCTCGACTCAAGCTCCTTGCTTGCAAGGAATTAAGGCGACTGGAAGATACTTCGATTTGTGGCTCCCGCAAGAAGCCTAAAAGAGTGTATGCATGCAGAAGTGTTTGTGGGTGCCTCCGGAGAGGGCTTATGCCTGTAGAAATGACTTACTCTGCCTCTGAAGAGGGCTTTTGTTACCTCGTTGCCTCTCTAGATGGCTTGATTTGCTCTACTTGCCTCAGATGGGAGGACTATCATTTGTTCCACTCGCCTCAGATGGGAGGACTACCCTTGCCCCACTGCCTCTCTGGGAGGGCTTACTCTTCTCGCCTCAGATGGGAGGACTACCCTTACTCAACTACCTCTATGGGAGGGCTTGTAAAAAATAAAATTTTTAGTCATTGCCTCCGAGGAGGACTTCGTGATTGATGTTTTGCCTGTAGAAAGTACTTATGCGAATGGATTGCCTCCGAAAAAGACTTTCGCCTAAAAAGGGCTTTGTAAGTGATGTTTTGCCTGTAAAAAGGGTTTATGTGAATGGATTGCCTCCGGAAAGGACTTTTGCCTAAAAAGGGCTTGTGAGTGATGTTTTGCCCGTAGAAAGGGCTTATGTGAATGGATTGCCTCCGGAAAGGACTTTCGCCTAAAAAGGGCTTAGTGATTGATTTTTTGCCTGTAGAAAGGGCTTATGTGAATGGATTGCCTCCGGAAAGGACTTTCGCCTAAAAAGGGCTTATGCTTGGTTTGCCTCCGCAGAGGGCTTATGTGAATGGATTGCCTCCGGAGAGGGCTTGTGCCTGTAGAAAGGGCTAGTGAGTGACGTTTTGCCTATAGAAAGGGCTTATGTGAATGGATTGCCTCCGGAAAGGATTTTCGCCTAAAAAGGGCTTAGTGATTGGTTTTTTGCCTGTAGAAAGGGCTTATGTAAATAGATTGCCTCCAGAAATGACTTTCGCCTAAAAAGGGCTTATGCTTGGTTTGCCTCTGCAGAGGGCTTATGTGAATGGATTGCCTCCGGAGAGGGCTTGTGCCTATAGAAAGGACTTATGGTTCTCTGTAGTAGCAATTGATGAGAAGCTAAAGAGAGTTCTTTGAGGAAAAAAGAGCTCATTTAGGAGTTTATATACCCATTCTAAAAGTTTTGCTTTCTCTGGGAAATTTTGAAAACTTGTTTTGTAAGTCATTTTATTCTGAAAGAGGAGTTTTCACGATGGATTTCTCAATTCTTGTACTTCGTGTGTAGCAATGATTCAACCGTTTACTTGTTTCTAAGTAGTTTCTGTTTTATCAAGCAGAGAAGAAAATCTATTTTGAAGGAGTCTCTGATCTCTTTGACATTCATTGGTTATCTTGAGGCATTTTCGTAGGCCCACATCGTTTTCTATTTTTCGATGTCCTTATTTCTCTCTCGTTCGGGAAAGCTTTTCCTGCCTTTTCTGTTTTTGGCTAGGAGCTTCTTTTCCCGTTTTGGTGTGATCAGGAGCCTTACTCACCCAAGACGAAGCCCTGAGCCGGTTTAGCCTAGCTGTCACTTTTAGTGTGGCTCTCCCTGCCACTCTACATTTCTGTTTCTCTCGCTCGCTCTGGGCGCTCATGCGGGATTTTTCTCTTTTTTACTCTTTCAATTTTTTCTATTCCCGTCTTATTATGATATTTTCTCATTCTCATTATTGATTCAGTCTTCTAGAGATCAGAGATTTCTTTGTAGGCTGTTTGCTCTTGTGATTTGAAGAAACGACTTAGAATTCTGCATTCGATATTATCGTGCAAGTGTGTGTTTTTTTCGCACAAAAGTCAAGAAAAACCACTTTAAAGTTCCCCTATTGAAAAAAGCCAAGTTTGAGCTAGGATTAGTCATGCGACAATTCAATGGAGTAGGTTTTGTCCCATGAATGGGTTCTTTTCTTCTTATTCTTATTCTCTCTCTAGCTTCTCATTTCTCAAGTTTTCTTGTATCTGGATGCTCAGGGTGTTCTTCGATGCAGTTCCCATGCTAATGACAGAGATGATAGGGTAGATCGTGACCGTAGTGTGGTCTACCAGGATGTGGTATGCGCTAAAACTATGCATGCTTGTGTTTGGTGATCTATTGAAAAATAATGTATGTTATGCATGTATTAGTGAAGTGGTGTTTGAGCATGCTTTTTATTGATAACTTTTAATATGAAAAAAATACTACTTATAGGCTTAAGGATACTTCCCATGTTGTTTTGTTGATCTTAATTCGTAGTTTCCTGCATGTTTAAACAAACATTCATTAATTTACATAATCATCTCAACAGTAACATCCGATTTTTAGAACTTACATACTTTTACCTTTCAAATCTTAAAAACTCTCATAAAGTATGCACTTAGGTCCATATATAATTATACCCTAAAAATCCTATAACTCTTATAATTACCCAAAGTACCCCTCAGGTTTTGAAAATTACATAATTTTATCCTCTTATTCACATAATTACATAAAAATACCCTCAGGTTTATAAAAATTACATATTTTTACCCTCTTATCATATTATTCGCCTAACTACATAAAAAGTACCCCCAGGTTTATGTAAAAATCACCCTCTTATTCTCGTAGTTTACCCTCAGATAATTTACATACAAAATACCCTCACCTTTTTATCTCATCTCTTATAAAAATGCCATCAGGTTTTATTTTTTCACACACAAAAATCATCCTCTTATATACTTACACAAAAAATACCCTCAAGTTTTGAAAATTACATAATTTTACCCTTTTATTATATAACTCGTATAATTACATTAAAGTACCCTCAGGTTTATGAATGAAAATATCCTTTTATCTATATATCTCTCATATTTACACAAAAGTACCCTTAGGTTTCTCACACATATTTATATAAAAGTACCCTCGAGTGCAATACGGAGTAAAGAAAAACATGCTTGTGTAAAATAGGCCTGTAATGTCGTAATAAAAATTACCACCAGGCTCCTGCAAAAGTGAAAGAAACTAAGTAAGTAGCGAAAAAGTGGTTTCTTTAGCAGCAATGAACCTGTCTGTTGGAGAAATGTATTTGTAACAAGGCTTGTTACATGACAAACGATGAGTACATGTGCACAATTTCTCCGATAAATACACTTCTCTTCCTTCCTTTATCCCCATACTTACTATTTTATCTTTGTAGAAATATAGTCTTCTTACTGCATAAATGTTGACTTTTCTTATATCAAAGCTTGAGATGCCATGGTACCCTCGGAACGCAAGCTTGTCACTCCACATTCTTCTCTATCTGTGGAGTGTATGTAGCATGGACGGTTGACTCGGTAATTCAACTAGGCACGGGTTGGCTTTTTTTAGCCCCTTCGAGCTGACATCATTGGTTTAATCTGGCAATTGATGGTGGAAGATTTGGCTGTTGTCCCTTATATAACGTAATGGTTTCAGTTTGTGGGCTTAGAGCCGTCTGAGGCATGAATGAAGCTCGAGTTGCACTGGTGGTTGAGGATCCGATGTGGCTTCTTTCCGGGGTTAAGATGGGGTTCTAGATAGCAAATGTACTGAATGTTTGGTGTTCTGAACCACTGCTTATGAATTTTGAAAAACTGCTCTCTTTATGAAACAAAAAAGTTTTTATAATAATTAAACCAGGCCTAAAGTAACTTCTCAGGTTGCCTACGTTCCCCGTGGTGTTTTCTCTACAAATAAAAGTGAATTGGGACTCAGGTTTACACAGTTCTGATTATACATGCTATTGCTATAATAATAATATATCTTGAATGTAGCATCTGACCATCTATATTTGTGACTATTACAGCTCTCCTTGTGTTGATTTATTTAACGATGTACAGCCCAGTTCTGAACTTTCCTCTCAGATCTCTTGTCGGTTTCTCTAATCTATGTCATTCTCAAAAATATCCCGAGTCTTCACTTTTCAATTTTAAAAGCCCCATGATGACGATACACGGCCTTCCACCGTTTCTCATTTAGCGATGCTAACTCACTGTAGCGGGTTGTTAGCCATATTTGGTCCGCCTGGTGCGGGAATTGTTCCTGCTTCAATTAGATCTTAGATCTTGGATGCGGTGTCGGAAGGCTAAACATCTATCTATGTCATGGCCCACAGCTTGGTGGTATAAACAGTTCTCGTTCATCATCCAAGAAGAGGGGACGAGATTCGGTGGAGAACGAGAGTTGAGTGGGGTAACCAGGCCCGCATTCTGTAGCAGTTCAAGACTTTTGGTCAGGGTTGTGAGGAGGTTGCTAAATTTTTTATTTTTCATGGGTTGATATGTATTGGAGGCTTCGGCTTGTATAGGCCACGTCAATTGGGGTTGTCACTGCTGAAAGGGATTTTGCTGGTATGAATAAGAGCTTAGCTGGTTTACAACGGGAGTGGCCGTGCTCTTTTCAGTATACGAGGCTTTCCTCGTTTCAGTTTTTGCCTTCTTGACCAACTCTTCTTCTACTTGGGATCACATGCTTAAAAGTGCTCGAAAATGTGAGAACACGTGCTTTCCCATACAAGTCAATACAGCCGGAATGAAGTTTTTTTGAATTATCTCCAACTGCTCCTTTTTGTCCGGTCGTTTGGATATCTGGGATGTCATTTCTCTCAAACGGGTAACAAAATCACTGAAGCTTTCTTTCTCATCCTGTTTGGCCATCTCTAAGTGTTTACGGGTGACTTCCAACTCTTCATTGGACCCGTATTTAGCCATGAATTCCTTGACGATACCCCCAAGTTTTTGTGCGGTGCCTCTCTAAATAAAAAAACCATCTTAGGGCTGCCTCCTGTGAGAGTCATATGAAATGCTTGGGCCAACTCGGGTTCTCCACAGCCAGATACTTGCATGGATCGGATATATGATTGCAGATGTGTTTTCGGGGGGGTTGTGCCGGTGAATTTAGTAATAGGAGGAAGCTTGAACCCCTGTGGTAGTCTTGCCTCGGGGTAGAGGGAGAACGCATTCATGTCTGTGATCTCGTTGGCCACTTTCATTGACGAAATCCCTCTTTGAAGAATTTACATCTGCTCCTTCAGTTTCTTCAATTCTTCACTCTCACTGGATAGCTCTTCTGGTTGTTCTCTTGCTACTACTGATTCTGCATATGCCGCTCGGAGTCTGTTCAGATTAGGAAATTCTTTTAAAGGGCCTGCGGGGGCTGGTGGTGGGATGGTTCCCAGAGGATATTGCGCCCAATGTTGCTGTGGTTGTTCGGGGTAGGCTAAGCCTGGTGGCTGCGGCCATATAATGGGTTGTTCTTGTTGTTGATAGTTGGGGCCAGAATCTAGGGCCCATTGGACCTGGTTATTGGGATCGGGCTAGATGGAAATTGTTTGTTGTGGAAGGGCTCCCCGGTTGGAAAGTGGGACTTGTCGAGCCATTTCTGCTTCCTGGCTCGAATGGTTACTCTATAAATTCAACCCCTGTGCACGTGTGGCCTACCCTTGATTCATATCTTGGTTTGGAAGCGATCGTTCGAAACCCTTCGGTGCAGTTCGTTTGGCTGACCATTCTTTTATTCAGTCCCGAGTGTTCTGTTACTCAGTAGTGATGCTGGCTAGGCTTTGACTAACGGTCATCAATAGGTGATGCAGTTCTTCTAGGGTAGGCGGAGCCCTCGGTGCCTCTACTAGATTCGGATCAACTCCTCAGATCTCCGAGTCATTCAGATTTGAAGTCAACATAGTCGAAATGCTCGGTCGAACTAATCTACCGGTGTAATCTCTTCCTACCCAACCTTCCAGACTATAGTCGCAGGGCTGTAGATATAGCGAAGATGAAGGAAGACTACGGTGTGATTCATTTCTGCCAAGAGAAACCACGGAGAAAGAAAAACAAACGAAAACCAAGTTTCGGGTGTTTTGTAAAGACACGTCAATAACAACTTGAGTGAATTCCTAGTGGGAGTTTAGGGTAGGCAGCAAAGTGCTCCTTGGGTTACCCTATTTGTCCCGAATTTTGAAAAACTCATCTTTTGTTTTTATGAAAATTGGAAATATCTATCCTCTTGGGTTGCTTTTCATAGGATATGTACCGGGGAAAGTCACAACGAGGTGATCTCAATGAAAATTTCTACGGTGGAGGTTGATCAGCCTCCGACCGTACTCGTCAATATTTGGGGGAGATATAGATGACAAGTCCCTATGCGGTACGAACTCCTCACAGTTGATAAAAAGATAAGAGTGTTCTATCTTGACTCTTCCTATATGCAACACAGGTGTAATGCAAGGTGAAGGCTTCAAGCTCCCTCCTATTTGGCAAGACCTCGCGATATACCCCAGGGGCGGGTACGAGCAAGAATCTTTTGATATACTTCCTGGGTACGTGAGTGTTCTCGTCACTCGATATATCTTGGGGGCGTACTTGGCCAGGGAAAGTGGAAGTAAATGCTTTCGGTTTATGTTGGCCAAGCAAGCCAACTCCCTACTCACTTATAATACTTCTGGAGGTTTGGGGTAAAAATCACAATTGTAAGAACCATGCATGAATAGTGATGTGCGTGAAAACAAGAGTTTTTTGAAAGGTTTAATTACAAATATCTTATCTTTGAGGTATATTTTGAAAACGCCATTTTTATTTGACAAGATATTTCTTCACAATCAATTTAACAAGTGGGAAAAATCCTAAACATATGTCTATATCAATAAATGGACTCTACTGCGCCTCTAGGTCAGGTCAACATATTATAAACAAAAGTCCACATATAAGAGCCTAGTTTTCTTATGGTCCCCAGGTTCTCAGCCTCTAGTTTGAGAGTCTAAAACATCGAAAAGGATTTTATTGTTCCATTTGCTTCTATGCGTCGATAATTCATATCGGGTGTCCCTCTATCCTATTTCTAGATGCAAGAGGGCTCGTTCAGAGTCGCCAGTACGTTTTACGAGAAAACAGACAAAATAGTTATGTAAGAGGAAAGGCTACAGATAAGCCTTTTTACACGTTTGTCTACGAAATTAGGATTCTATAGGGTTCGGGAACTATATTATGGTTTGGAAAGGTGTTAAGCACCCATTCCGCCCTTTCGGTTTCTATTGGTCTTATATGTTTATTCTATGTTGGAAAACTTGGATGCTTTTACTGATATTCTACTGCATTCTGGAAATAACTCATGAAAACCTGATTTTGAGAAAAACGGTGAAAAAGATAAAAACCTTGTATTCCGTGATCCGATGTTTTGGTTTTGTCAAAATCTGATTACTAGTGACAAAAGTTTATCTTATCTATTTTGAAATGAGAGTGAATCGGTATTGTTTTCTCAGATAACAATATCAATTATCTCGTTAGGTTAATTTAGAAAAGATCGGATCTTTATCGGAATTGATTTGATATGTAATTGAACTTTTAGGGAGAGTGCATCAGATACATTACGGTCTATATAAAAGACATAATATATTTGAGTTTAATTCCTGAGTAAACTTTATCAGTCCGGGTTTTGAAAACTTGATTTTATCCGGACGATGAGGACTTTACTTCTTCTGGTTTTACAAATTATTTTATTTAAAAACGATATAATATCAGTAACTTGACAATAAGTTTATCCAACTAGAAAGTGGACAGAATAACAGATAAAAAGAGTCTACAAATAATAAACTTAATTAAAATTGGAATGAGGATAGTGGAAGTAAATGCTTTCGGTTTACGTTGGCCCAAGCAAACCAACTCCCTACTCACTTATAGTACTTCCGAAAATAACAAGTATGTGTATATAGAAACTTAAATAAGAATCTAAACAAGTCTATAATTACTAAATAAAGTACAATAAAACTAATATGCAGATATATTATTTGATTACTAGAAGAGACTTTAGTTACCTTCCCGAAGATATATATAAGAATAAGATAGAGAAAATATAATATGGCAGAGAAGACCTCCGGCGAATATTAGCTTTCCTCTTAAAAATATTTCCAATGGTCTGACTCTAGAAGGTGGCACTCCGGGTGCCAAGATTAGATCTGAGACTCTTGCGAAAATAAATGTTATCACAGATACTTCCAAAGAAGGCTTAAAGATTAGAAAATATCAGAGAGAATAAGAAATTTTAGTCTAGAAATCGTGTCGAGAAGTTGCTGTCCAGAACCCATGGGGGTGTTGGTCTATATATAGTGCTCGGGAGGGTTTGTCGCGCGACATTTTCCAACTTTATCTGTTTGTCGTGCGACATATCTATTTCACTGTACTTGTTTATCACGTGGCAAACAGCTGAAGTGATGGGTTTTGACACTGTGATGTGTCAGAAAGTGGTTGGTCGGTGTTTAATGGGTTTGTCGTGCGACAAATTGGGTTTGTCGCGCGACGAACACATCTAACAGGCCTGTTTGTCGTGCTACAAACTCCCCCGAATCATTCTCTAGTGTGTGGGTGAGTTTCGGACTCGATGTGTACCTTCTACGAGTTTTCTTTTAGGGTTCTTACGGGGATCACGAATTGGGGTGTCTACAGTTTGATATTAATATTTTACACTTGCTCAAGTGAGAAATGAGGTAAAATGTATATACTTTTAATTCTCAATTAATTCATTTTATTTGGAAAGATGAAATTTATCTAATATTAATATTTTACACTTAATAGTGGTTGAAAGAGACTATACGAAGAACAACTCGTATGGAGGTACACAAAAAAATGCATGCGTTAAAGGATGGCAAGCCATATAGTGAAACAACAAAAAAAATAAATGTATGTAAGTTTATGTATATATATATATATATTTTCTAGTGACATTGTAAATAATATTAATTCATTGAAGTATTGTTTATAAAATCACTGAAACTTAATTTGCAGGATGTTATGGATAATTTAGCATTACAAAATCCGGAGACAGCAGAAGATGGCTATACACAAGACGACATATATGGCCAAGTGATGGGACCTGAGAGGCATGGGCGTGTGAGAACTTTTAGGCTAGGTGTCTCACCAACTATTTTATTTGGCAGCAATTCTAATAGATTTCTCAAGTTGAGAGAAGAGAGACTGAGATGCGACATCAACCAGAGCTTGAGAGGATTCAATGAGAGATGGAGGCCGAATTTGAGAGGAAACAAGTTGAGATAAAGACACAAATGCGTGCTATGATGGAAGCTCAAATGGAAAATCAATTGAAAGAAAAGGTAGATGCTATTCAAATTGAAATTGAGAATAAGATGCAAGCCAAAATGCAAAAGAAGTTCGAGGCTTATTTGAGTGCTATAGGAAGTTTACCACGGTCTCCACAAGATGTATCTTCGGGCAGTGGGCAGGTATTTTTTCATATTATTGAATTTGTACGAGTGTGTGGATTTATATGTTTTATAAAAAAATTATCACTATATAGGTTCCTGATGAATCAAGTGTCGAACGTCAAACACCATTAGCGCAACAACATCAGCAAGAAAAGCAAATGGAGAGACTGTTTAGATATCCACCAAATTCTCAGACGCAACAACCACGTCAACAAACAGTTCCTCAAATTATATCACATTCTTAGCTACTTAATTATAGAGAGGTTAGTTACTTTTTCAATTCCAGTCCGAACTTCTAGTATAAAATGTGTGTGGTTTCTACGTGACCCTTTTATTGTTTAACTAGGATAATTAGTTACTTATATTAATTAGGTCCCATTATGTTAATTTTCTAAGAATATGAATATATCTATATAGCTCCAATCTTGCTAAAGTTTTTAAGAGGGTTTATTATAGGCAGTGAAACAATTGCTATTGCAATGCATTTATTTAGGCCAAAAAGTATAATAACCATTTCCAGTGAAAAAACAGAGCAAGCAAATACTTACTACAAAACATGTTTGTATGATTTCAAAGTTTTCTTTCATTCTCAGAATTTATTAGTCTAGTAACAAATATGAGGTAAAATAAGTTTGGTTTTGTGTAATTTCTTACATATTATTAATCATTGCTTTTTAGGAACGCGTGGCAAAGAAGGCAAAGAAGGCAAAGAAATTGGCAATATTATTATGGTATGCGGAATCACCAGTTGTTTATTTGCCCTTGAGTTATGGTTTTATTAATTTTTTAATACTCTCTATTATTCTCATGTGTAGGTTTTACACTTGGACATAATACTTTCAGACTATCATATATCGAAGATTGTTTTGCTATTTTGAAGAATCTTTGGAATTTTGAATGATATAAAGACGTGTTTTATTTTAATGATTAGATATTGAACTTTTTTTTGTTGGTTGCTTCAACCATCTAGATGTTTTTAACATGGGACATAATGATTGTATATTTGGGATTTATCTTATTTAAGACTTTGTCTAGTCACTGAAAATATATTATTGTAGGCCTTTTTGAAATGTGTTATATAGTTACATATGAATAGGGAAAAATTAATTTAGTATTCGAATAAAATATCCAAAAAATGTTGAAATTTTATATTGTCATAATTTATTAACAAATGTCATGTTATAATAAGGTAGTTATGATATGATATTGGAGGGAAATTTTGTTACACAAATTACCATTGTCGTCATTTATGAACAAACGTCGTCTTAACGTAGGTGGTTATTAATGGCGGGAAAATTGGTTGATCAAATTAGTTGCGACGCTTTTTAAAAAATGTCGCAAAATATAGCAGGGAAATTACCGACATTTATTGCAAATGACGTAATTTTTGGAGGGAAATATGCAACACTTATTTCTAAATGACGTAAAAAGTGTCCCCAAAATTAAGGATATAACAACGCTTAATAAATATCGCTTAAATGTCGTAAAAGGATATAACGTCGCTTGTTATAAATGTCGTAAATTTACGACATTGGCATAGACGACACTTATCTAAAACGACGCATAAACGTCACAAAAAGATATAGTGTCATTTATTTGGCTTTTCACGACATTTAGGAAACGTCGCTAAATCCTCTTTTCCTGTAGTGACATATTGTCGTTTATGTACTTACCGTGACATTAGGAATGAATTTTCCTCATCCAATATTTTGACAATGAAAGTTCGTCGCTAAAAGGACAGTCCATATACGGGCTATCTGTATTAAATCTATGTTGTGTCCACCGGCACATGAGTCGCAGTTGAAATCTCAGGGACCGACTGACAATAATAAGATAATTTGTTAGAAGTGCAGAAAATCTGAACACGTGCATCGAGTGTTCAAATAGAAACAATGGCAGTAGAAAGAATAAAGGTGGATTCAAGGTGGACTAAGGTATAGGTTCTGGTGGAGTCAGGTGGACCGATGTTAGTCCAAGGTGGAGTCAAAGGTGGATTGGTTTGATCCAAGGTGGAGATTGTTAAGAATAGTTGTCTCAAACCATTGACCCCACGTGAAAAAATTGTAGAACTCAATATGAGTATATGAGAATCTCTACATAATAACAAGGCATTTTAAGTTAAAATTCCATGCCTGTGGTTTAAAGGTGTCTAAGTTGGGGACAATATCGTTACTATATGCGCAGACTAGCGGGCCCGACCCATGTGCCGGCGGGCACAACAATCTAGACCATATATATGTATATATATATATCATATCATAATATTATATGTTCTACTAATCTTTTTATAATATCTATTACTTGATATACTTTAAGTTCATGTCATAGAAGTTAAGACTTTAGGAGAGATATCAATAATAGATGATTCTTTATCGTTGCACTTAGTGTTCGTTTAATTGAGTTTTTGTTGTTTTCCGGAATTTTAAATTAACGAATAAAACTTGAACCAAATGAATACTCAATGTAACATATATAGTTGTGTATATAATCCCTCTAAAACCCTCTTTGCGCTCCTTAATTCCAGCTCATATATTCTCACCAATTGTGCACTACTTGTGTATATATATATATTTTTGTAATCAATGACTAATGAATATTTATACCGCATAAATCAAAAATAGGAGGAACAGGTGTGAAAGGAATAGATTGAAGAAGATCTCCACTTTTTGTATGTACCGTGCATTGAACTAGGCAATTCGCTTGATTGCATGTTCATTTAATAAAACTTAATAATCATATTAGTATATAGTTAAATAATGTCAATGTGCATCTTAACCGTGTCTATGAAGAGAATCCTGGTATAAAATATAATAATTAATGTAATGTGTTTAAGAAAGTCAAAACAAGAACATGGGCTTAAGCTTGAGAAACAAATTTGTTTTGGATTCACGCGGAAGTAAGTTCATCTAGTGGCCGGGTGCATATAAGGCCGGCTTGATAATCTGTCCGGTTTATATTTCTCTCATATATCCTCTTTGAGATTCAGGTCATACACATTAGCTCTTACTGTCCAAGGAAACCCTCGATTAATTTGCTTAGTGCGGCAAAAGTAATGAAGGTATTATAATTATATAGCTCTCTTGGTGTATCTATTATTATTTTTTTTAAAATAAATCTTTTCCATGATATTATAAACTTCCAACAAGAATCAAGCTAGTTTCGGTGTAGAATTTGGTTTAGATTATGTAATCTTAATTATCTTTATATATTTCAATAAACTACCTCCTGTAATTAAACTTTTGTTTTACACGACATTTTTATACAAAGCAATTCCAAGAAATTTTACTTTTTTTCCCGTGTAAACCAATCAAATTAAATGCATGTACAGCTAATTAAGCGTGATTTACTGACATGATCTCCATATATACAGCAAAAGATAGTTATTAAGGTGCGGTTACATTGCAAGAAATGTCAGTCCAAGGCTATGATGATTGCTGCCACGGCATCAGGTATACGTAGCTAGATATACTTATACATTTATTCAATTATTTATTATTATTTTTTTAAAAAAATTGGACAATGAAATGACTTTGGGTATTTTGATATTGATGCAGGAGTGACATCAGTGGCATTAGAAGGGGAAGAGAAAGACAAAGTGGTGGTGATTGGAGACTTAGTTGATGCAGCTGCATTGGCCAACTCCATAAGGAAGAAGGTTGGTTTTGCCAGCTTGGAACTTGTTGATGAAGTCAAGTAACAAGGCAAAACGTACAAAGATACATACTTCAAAGTGAATATGCATGTACAATAATAGCAAGACAAAAAATGACTGGCGGATAGAGTAGACGAAAACGTAATGTAAATTAGTTCTTGAAAAATAATCCTGATCTTCACCTGAAAAGATGTAACCTTTGCTATTCATTTGTAATGAAATTAACTTAATTTTTGCAATGGCAATTTAGTTTTCTCGACTTTGTGGGGGCTGTTTTTCATTGTTATGGTCCTAAAATGTTGCTGAGGTTTATAGTATATCATATCCAAACTCAATTCAAGAACACTAAAAAATAGAACTGGAATAAGAAGTATGGGTACCATTCATTTGATTACCAACAAAAAGTTCAAAATTATAATATTCCTACATGAGAAATTATTACTAGAGAATTATTTAATTTTCAAGAAGGAACGGACGAATGAGAAAAAGAATTTAGACAAGGCCAGGGTTACTAATGAGATGATCAATACTCATTTGTCTCAAAGACGTAGCCATTTGCACATCAGAATCACGAAGTTGGGTCAACCAATCCTTTATGTTCTGAAACGAAAGTTACATGGCCAGTTGTAGTGCCAGATAACGGTACGTTCCCATGTGACCCTCTTCAATTTACATTTATATTGTAATTCATCACTTCCTGGTATATATAAAATCTTTGATTTTTCGTGGTTGTTATTCTTAATGGTGCGGAACTTGTTGAGGAATATGATTCTCCCTTTCTCCCACCTAGTTGTTAGAAAATAAGTCGTCTTCATTTGCAAGGCTTGCAGTGGTATAGTTTGAGAACAATTCTAGTTTAGGAAAATTGGGAACATTTGAATGTTGGGCCTTTACCTGCATAGTTGACGTGCAGGCCTGTGGTAATGGAATATGAAAGATATTGCTCTCATCGTCTCATTTAAGAGTGCTACGTATGTTCTTTTTTAAGACGTCTCATAGTAAGAGCCTTCTTTCTTGAGACATAATTAGTGTGTGAATTTAAATTTTTTGTACCGCTGATAAATTGAAATTATATTGTGTTTCTAACTAAGTACAAAAGTAAAAGTGAGAAATTCTTATTTGAGACAGATTGATGGAGTCGCACAAGTTTAGTGTAATACTAGCATAATTAGCTAATGTAAGTGTATACTTTTGTTCATATAGCCCGGCATGGCTTTGCAGAAAACCGCTGTTTATTTTGACCAAATTTAGTGAATTTAATTGCATCGTGTATAAATACAATTTTATGCATGTATAGACATGTGGTGTAGGTAGGGGTGTGCACGGTTCGGTTAACCGAACCGTGCAATTTAACCGCCAATCGAACCGACCTGTCGGTTTTACGACAACGGTCAACTGAGCCGAACCGCTACACACCTAAACCGGTCGGGGTCGGTCCGGTTATTGTTGGTTTTGGGCTTTAATTTGGGCCTATTTTGTATTGTTGGGCCATGACATTAAAATCAATTTTTAATAAATAACATTTTAGTTTATATATTTTTTATCTATTTAATATTTAACATATAATATATATATATATATATATATAAAGAAATAAATTTAACCAACCAATAGTAGCGTGACACATGTTATTTCAGTTCGGTTCGGTTATTGCCGATTTCGTAACTCCGCTAACCGCCAACCAAACCGACCCCCATCGGTTTTCATTTTTTTCAACCGAACCGGACTGAAAACCTTAAATAACCAACTAAATCGGTTCGGTTCGGGCCGGTTCGGGCCGGTTTTTCGGTTTTTCGGTTTTTCTGCACACCCCTAGGTGTAGGGGCAATGGGAGCTTGGGGCTTGTTGGGCTTAAGCCCGCACTCGGATTTTTTTGTAAAATTTTCATAGTAGGCATAGTATTTTATATTTTTACAATGACCTTTGTGTGAACATGAAAACTAGGCTGTGATTGTGAAATTTAAAAAACTTTGGGGTTTGAATTGTAATTATTAAAAATAAAAAAGAAGAAGAGTTATTTGACCTTTGACCCCCAATAATTATTAATAAATTGATCTTGACCCCCAAAATTTCACATAAACAGGTTTGGCCCTCATATCAGGTGGTTCCTTCCATTTGACTAATTTAACAATCAAGGGTCTGTTAAATGATGAGATAGAAAATGATATAAATAATAATTTATTTGTGTAAGAAGATAAAAAATAAGTTGAAGGTTATGATTTCTACTTTTTATGAGTAATTTTTTTTTTCTTGGAAAAAGCAACAAAATAAGATAATATCTCACAAAATCCCTCGACTTATTTTCTAACTCTCACACAAATCAATTATTTTTTCTATCATTTTTCATCTTATTATCAAACGGATCCTAAATGTGTGAATTACTCTCACTTTTAAATTAAAATGATACATATACTCATATTATATTTTAAAAATATATCATATCTTCTCTCATTCTACTTTCTCTCTCTAATTGGAATTCATTGTGAAGTTACATGGGAGGTATTATCCCTTTTTGCAATGTTTTTCATTATTTATACACTTAAATTGGCAAAATGTTTTCTTTCTTTTTTCTTTTTTGTCTTTTGTGATTTAAAATACACCCACTTAATTAGTCTTCTCACCCTACTTTGAGAGAACTTTTTTCTCACCCCATTGATTTTTGAAAAAAACTTTCAACTCACCCCCTCCCCCTAGGTGGCGTGAGTTTTCCACTAATATCCCAAAAATTTAGTGACGAACAATTGAGGGATAGAATAATTTTCCCCTAATATCAACAAAAGAATAACTCTATAAAAGAAGAACATTTAGTGACGAATAATTTTCCACTAATATCAACAAAAATTTAATTGCACAGAATTCATCAAATTATCGATGGAATTTTGCATGGAAATTGAGGGAGCATAAACATTAGGTATATATAATAATTACCGACTCATCTCTGTCTAACATCAAGGGGAGGTAAAACATGAGATTTGAATAGAACCCATAGGCATTAATGGTACTTAGGGTTGCCCTTTCTAATTTAGAATATCGAAGTGATATCGAGTAAAGTAATTCGTTGAATATATTAAAGTTTAATCAAAGAGAAATATAGAGTATGGAAATAAATGATGTACTTTATCAAAACAAATAGAATTAATGAAGAAAATTTACATACTTTTTAAGTTAGAGACGAAATCATGTTCTTCAATCTTCAGCCAATTAGTTTCGCTACTCATTATCTTGAGATCAGAAAACTTCTAGCAAAATAGAAGAGAGGTAAAAAAGGGAGATTATAGTATCGAACGAAAGAAAGAACGAGAAAAATAGCGCTACAAGACATGGAAGAGTAAGAGAAGAATAAGAGAAGAAAGGATTTTAGTATACATATGTAAAACAGCGGCAATGGCGTGGAATATTTTGATGGGGGTGAGTTTATAGATTTCAATTAGGCTATTTTAGGTTAGAACTTTTTAATGTAAAAAATTTAAGTGGGGTGAAAAGCCTAATTTAGTACGTGCATTTAAAATCACCATTTGTTTATGTTTTAATGAGAAGAAAATTTTAAATTGGTGACTAGAAATGGACTTGATTATTAAATCAAAACTTATCAAGTATACATTAAGGCAGGAAGCCAATTTTATACCTCAAGACAATTACATAAACATGCAATTTTTAAGGAAAAAATGTGTGAATTCATTAAATAATATATTCAATGAATAATACGAAAATGTGTGAATTCATTGAAAAAAATAAGGATGGCAAGAAAACCCAACATGGCAGGTTTTTAACACAATCCAACCCGAATAGCGCGAGTTATTTTAATACGAGGGCGGGTTCGAGTTTGTATAAAATTAACCTGTTTGACCCACCCCAGGGAAATACTATTAAATACACTTATAATATAATATATAGTATAATTATCAAGTTTATGCATACAACACTCGGGGCGGGTTTGGTTTTTAGAAAATAAAACTTGCACTAGGTTGGGATGTGTTCAGGTTGGGCGGGTTTATAAGCGGCTTGGGTTCGGGTTTAGCCAAACCCAATCCATTGCCATCCCTAGGAAAAACATAGCATTGAGAAAGGCATATTCAAAGATATCGAAAATGAAAACTTCTTTCAACGATTTCATGATAAGAAACTCACATATTATTTTTGTTTGTACATCTCTTTATGTAATAAATGTTTAATTTTTTTACCTTTTTATTATTACTTGTAATTTAAAAATAAATAAATTTACTTAGCTTTAATCAAAACTTCCACTAGGACCTTCACCGATGCCATCTATACATAACATATACCTTTTTCCCATTCAATAATGAAAAATGCCTTACTTAAATATTTAAACTATTGATCGTGTCTCACTTTGACCATTCCATCCATTTTCTCCGTTAAGTTAGACGGAATCATGGGTAATTTTTGTCAATTTAATTAAAAAAACTATTTTATTTAAATATTTTTTTAGTTGGTTCAAGAGAATCTGATTTTAATTTTTTCAACATCGATTCAAAAAACAATTTATTGACAATATATGGATCAAAAAGTCTGATTTTTTTCAAATCTCAAATTCAAATTCAAATTAAACATATTATAACAAACACCAACAATTTAACCCCTCGAACAATTTAAGCCCGGTAATTTAAAATCATATTTCCACTAGGACTAGAGATGGTAACGGGTCGGGTTCGGGGAGGGTTTGGCTAATACCAAACCCGACCTACATCTAAAATACTCCGCCCCAAACCCGCCCCGAACCCGATGCGGGTTTATTTTTTGGAACCCAAACCCACTCAGCGTTAATGTCATAAAACCCGAACTCGTCCCGCCCCGAATTCGTAAGTTCATAAAAAAATCATTCTTTATGCCTTTGTATCATTATAGGTTTATGCACTGTCAACTAGCGCACTGCCTTTCAATTTTTATTTTTTTTTAAAAAAGCACAATAGCACACACATATATATATATTCCATCTTGATTATTCTTAAACAAACAAAAATAATCTTTATTTTATTTATTTACAAAATTCACAAACAGATCTATTATCTATATAAAAATATATTACATCTGAATGAGGTTAGGGATTCTTAAAATGCTATATATATATATATATATATATATATTTAATATTAACATATATTTTTTTTATATAAGTATGCGGGTCGGGTTTTAAACTGTCAAAACCCGAACCCGCCCCAAATTTTTTCTTAGAAACCCAAACCCGACCCGAACCTGCTCCATCTAAGTTGGGTTGGATGGGGTCGAAAACCCGCCAAGTTAAATTTTTTTGCCATCCCTAACTAGGACCGCCACTGATGCCATCAATACATAATATAAGCCTTTTTCAATTCGCTAATGAAAAGTGTGAGTCGACCTCTATTGGGAATCTAAATTATATCGGGTCTAAGTGTACGGAAAAAAAATGACAAAATCGAACCGAGCAATGTTTTAAAATTTTTGGTCCGGTTCAATTAAAAAATAGGACAACTGAAGGTTGGTTCATTAATCAAATTTTTGGTATATAATATTGACAAAAACCAAATCTACTATACATTTTTTGTATTTCTATCGGTTTGGTTATATTACAAATTAGCTATTTTTTAAAAAAAAGAACTAATGAACTATTTTCTTTAAACAAATATAAGGTAAAAAATTAACAAGAAAGTCCAAAAATAATAAAATATTTATGAAGAGAAGAGTTCAAAGATTTTTTTATTTTTTTGAAAAAAAGGCCCGAGAGAAAACGTCGTGGCCCAAAACTATAATTTAAGCCCAAGACTCAAACCGACCAAAACTGAACCAATCCCAAACATTTTAAGCCTTTAATACGGTTCGGTTGAAGTTAGGCGTAAAATCGAAAGTTTGGTTTGGCTTTTGGTTTAATCACATGGTTTAGTTAATTGAACCATGAACATCTTTGATTCAGTTATCTAAGTTATGGATCTAGATAAGTTCTTGCGATTGCACTTAATTCTAATTTAGAGTAAACTACTAAATTAATGACTTCTAAATTATGGAGCCAGATTCACTTTGATCACTCTACTTTAAAAAGTGTCATTTAATAAAGAGAGTTATTAAATAAACTCACGAAATTGGTCATCTCACCTAGCGGGAGAAATTTTTTCTTTACTCCACTCATTAAAACAATATTCAGTTCACTTTCTCCTTACCCCACACATTAAAAAAAATATTCAATTCACCCAACTCAAGAGTAGAAATTTGTTAACCCTCTTCTAAAGAGGGTCATGGTAACCCTTGTATTTAATTTATCAATGCAGTAAAAAGTGTGAAACTCACCAAATTATTTTATTGCATTCATTAATTAAATGCAAGAGTCACCATAATCCTCTTTAAAAAAAAGTTAACAAATTCCCACCTCTATATACATATATATCGCATAATTATTATTTATAATTAATTTTTTTATTAATTAATATTAGTCAAATTCTCACTAAGTTAAAATTCTGCGTGGCTAGTAGTGCTATAGAATTAGGCAAAAATAAAGGCAATCGATATTTAGCTATCCCACTTGGATATTCTCAGTGGCTCTTTTAATTCATAGGTGGGAAGCAACTGTTTGCATATATAATACAATATAAAGAAGAAATTAGTTAAGATTCGTTTAACTAAAGGACAAAAGTAATGCAGATGATTTCTTATTTTTTTTTATTTTTTTTTTTTGTGTTCTTAGTTATATATTCTAACCGAGCATGCAAAGTGGTGATTAAAGATCCTGGCGGACATTGACTAGCATGCATGACAATCATTAAACCTAAAATATGGGTGGTGCTATTACTACCCCTACAATTACTTACTTCCACTCCCACTTAAAAAAAGAATACAATTACTTAGTTCCACTCTCACTTTTTCTAGTTTTACTAACATTAGTTTTTACCTAATGGTTAATAATTAACCATTAACTCATTTCCACCCCACCTCTTGCATAATTAACTCATTTCATCTCATTCAATCCATTTCAAAAAACTTACCCCACCACATTGAATGCACTTCCCTCCAAATTTCTTGATCATTGTCAACTAATTTTTATTTCCATATTGAGTTAAAACAATATTAGTTACCAAAATTTCACCAAAAACCCACAAAAACTCCATTGATGCAACACAAAAAACCCTAAGTTAGAGAGAATGTTAAAGAAAAGAGAACTGGAGATTGACAAAGTAGAAAAACCTAATGAAGGAGAGGTATGTTTGTTTTTATAATGTTTAATGTTTATTTTGTTTAGTTATTATGAAAAAAATATTTATACCAATAGATCGAATTATAGCATTAGAACAGGTTACTTCGGTTACGGGGGGCCGAAATTGTAGCACTTGTTCGGTTTTAGGTGACCGAATGTGTAATATGAAAATGTGAAGGATAATGATATTTCGGTTCTACAGAACCGATATTTATCATTTTTCTCGGTCCTTAATGGTCGAATATATTCCTATTACTCGACTCTTAGGAGCCGAGATAGTGAAATTTTTTTAAAAAAAGTTATGTTCTTCTCCAAATACTTCAATCCTTAAGAACTGACATTTATGTATTAACTTGTTCACCAGACCTAGTTAAGATAATATACTCGGTTTTGGTCAATCAAAATCAAATATAAGTCATGTGGAAATTTACTAGATTTTTTTATGTGCAGGATGTGTGTTCTCTTGATTCTACAATATGGAGAGATTGTTTATTTATTCGAGCAATTGATTTCACTTCAATTGCAGGAATATCCCAAAATCCAAAATGTGTTAACACGTTTAACGAGTTAGAGCCTCCGAATTCAATCAAAAATAATATTGATGGTGGTGATGGCCAAAGTTCCGAGGATACGATTATAGCTGTGCCTCTTGATTCATATTTTAATGGCATTGATTGTAATCTTGATAATGGTGAAAGTCGCCTTGACCCCAATGGCCGTTGTGAACAACCTTATGAGCTTCAACCTGATGATGATTGTTTATTTGATCTCCCTTGCGAACAATCTCTCTCGATGGTGGGTAGCAATCCGAGTCATATGACGAATAATGTTAAAAAAATTAAAATTGATGTGACTCCAGTATTTACAACCAATGAAATAAGTACAAGAGAAGTTATATATTGTCATATGATTTGGAGATTTGGATTGAGTTAATTTATTGTGTATAATGTATGTTTTGTAGGCATTTACTTCTCGATATAATTTAGTTGATTGGTGCCAAAGTCAAGGAAGAGGCATTCGAACTATTATTGTTACATTGAAATCCGACAAAGAAAATGGTACGAGGAGGAGACCAAGGCTATTATTGGTTTGTGAAAGAGGCGGGATACACCGTAAAAAGAAAGAAAATCTAAACAAAAGAGAATGTGCTTCAAGAAAGTGCAATTGCCCGTTTAAACTTCGGGGTGTGAATATTGGTGGAGATAATTAGAAGATAGAAGTGAAATGTGGTATTCATAATCATGAGTTACCCAAAACCTTGGTGGGGCATCCGTATGCCGGAAGATTAAGCAAAGAAGAGAAGATAATTGTTGTGGACATGAGTCTTGCCGGAGTTAAACCAAAAGAAGAAGTGCAATGCAACAATTATTTAAAGTCTAATATGCAGTGCAATGCAATTAAAAGGCGTCACAAAGAGAATGCGTCCATCATGAAGACGATTTATAATGTGAAGTCTAATATAAGAACACATGCCATGGAAAGAAGAAGTGCAATGCAACAATTATTTAAAGTTCTCATTGAAAAGCATTATGTTTATTGGCATAGGAGTAATAAAACAACGGATGAGATCTTAGACCTTTTTTGGGCGCATCCCGAGAGCATTTTGTTGGCGAAGTGTTTTCCTTCGCTTGTGATTGTCGATTGCACGTACAAGAGCAACCGATATTAAATGCCATTATTTGCTATGGTAGGAATTACGTCAACCGAAAAAACATTTTCTATCGCTCATTGTTTTATGCATAAGGAAGTGAAGGATAATTACCAATGCGCTCTTTCAAAATTGAAGATGTTATATGCGCCGCATGACATACCGAATGTATTTGTGACGGATAAAGAAAATGCCTGTATTAATGCCATCCGTATTATTTTTCCAGAATCTCACCAAATGTTATGCACATTCCATATTTCAAAATGTGTGCAACAACATTGTAAACCAAATTTTACAAGTAACTCTATTTGGGATAAGTTTATTCAATCATGGACTAATCTTACACGAGCGACATCAGAAACAAAGTTCTACAAAGGATGGGAAGAATTTAAAACGGATTAGTCTTGTTTTTCGAAGTGTGTTGAATACTTAGTAAATAAGTGGTTCCAACATAGAGAGCATTTTGTACTCGCATGGACTAACAGAATAAAGCACCGTGGCAACAACACTCCAAATAGAGCCGAAAGGTCACATGGCAAACTGAAGGCTCACCTTGACTCGAGTCAAGGTAGTTTTCTCATAGTGTTTGGGGCGATGGACAATATGTTGAACAACCAGCTTACTGAAATTAAAGCTAGTTTTGAGAATAGTCTTGGATCGACAAAATCGTTTCACAATGGAATGCCATATCGAAAGCTCATGGGGAGAATTTCCCATTTAGCTTTAGACTTGATCAGGACAGAGAGTGATATGTCCATTGAGGATGTTAGCCTAGATCCATCGAAGTGTGATCATGTGCTTCGAGCGGTTTATGGGTTACTGTGCGCACACGAATTGTTATAGTATCGTCGTAAAAATCGGCATATACCCTTGGAGGCTGTTAATCAACATTAGGGAAAGCTCACCGTTTTGCCAAATAGTGAAACTTACAAAGATGTTGATAGTACGGTAGAAATGATTTTATTCAAGAAATTCTATGAGAATTCAACAGATGACCAAAAGAAAACTCTTTTAAGAAAACTAAAGGATCTTGCGACTCCAACAACGATATCGCTTAAAGAGCCAACTCCCGTTGTTCCCAAGGGTAGACCGCGTGGTAGTAAGCAAAAAATATCTCGAAAGGAGATGAAACATGAGATGTCAACTAAGCGAGATCCGTCGGGATATGAATTCGCAAAGACTATTGAAGAGAGAGAATTAGCCGCAAGCGTTCCTGATAAGTCGTCACAAGTTTCGAATACAAGGAAGAGGAAGAAGAATGTGGTTGAATTGACTGGATTTATGTCTTATATCCTTAAAGACATGCATGAGTTCATAACCAAAATAATAGATGTTAAACACGATGGGAATTATGGGTTTCGGTGTGTTGCGGCAGATTTGGGATTGCCCGAAGAAAATGGGTGGTTAACGATTAGAAGGACTATGATAGCCGATCTTTTAAAGTACAAAGATCGATACGATAGTTCGTGGGGTAATTGGTTCTACCAAGATATGTTATTAATAATTGATACTGACATAAGTCCGTGTCTCCCAAAAAATTGGATGGAGATACCCGTAATGGGTTATATTATAGCATCAGCATTCAATTGCGTGGTTGTGTCAATTTCAAAGACATTGAGTGTGACATTTTTCGCACACTCAAGCCCTCCACCGAATGATGGTAGACGCCGGCTAGTATGTTTGGCGCATGTCCAGGGGAATTATTTTGTAAGAGTTAAGTTGAAAGACAATGCACCGCTTCCTTCCCTTGCTGCTTGGTGGGAACTTTTTTGTAAGAAAGAAGCCATCCATTGGTTAGAAAATTATGTTGAGAGACTCATTAAGCCAAAAAAGGATTTAACAACAATAGACGCACCAATCACTCTTGGATGATTGAGTGATTGGTAAGTCTATTGTATAATTTTTTCGTTCTTTTTTTTATGCGAATATGCAAAATATGTCGCATATAAAGTGTTTGTCATTACATGTGGTTATTTGATGTTCACTTAGTTTGAACGGTGTAATTTTTTGCTTTTCATAAATTGTAAACATGTAATTTTTTGTATATGAATGACAACAACTTTTAGTAGTTTGAGTAAATTCGATTTCTTTGAGCAATTTGATTAAATTCAATTTTTTGGGTAATTCGATTAACTTACAGACAACCTCGATCCTAAGATACCGAGGATATTGATGAATTTTGGTCATAGGAAGCTAAAATTATCCAAAATCCTCGGTTCTTAGAGGCTGAAGTAAACAACCGAGAGTTAGAAAAATGAATCAGACTACCTCGGTCCAATGAGATCGAGTAAGTTTAGCAACCTCGGTCATAAGGAACCGCAATTATACATCAACCTCAGCTGTG
Organism: Lonicera japonica; assembly: GCA_021464415.1. Taxonomy (NCBI): domain Eukaryota; kingdom Viridiplantae; phylum Streptophyta; class Magnoliopsida; order Dipsacales; family Caprifoliaceae; genus Lonicera; species Lonicera japonica. The sequence goes on from JAKCWG010000100.1 coordinate 84,684, forward strand.
TGAGGTCGAGGTTAGTAACTGAGAGCTCTCAAAATGAACCAAACTACCTCGGTCCAAGGAGACCGAGGAATTTGAGAAACCTCGGTCATAAAGAACCGAAATTATTCATAAACCTCGGTTGTGTGAGGCCGAGGTTAGTAACCGAAAGCTATCAAAATGAACCAGAATACCTCGGTCCAAGGAAACCGAGGAATTTGAGAAACCTCGGTCATAAGGAACCGAAATTATTCATAAACCTCGGTTGTGTGAGGCCGAGGTTAGTAACCGAAAGCTATCAAAATGAACCAGAATACCTCGGTCCAAGAAGACCGAGGCATTTGAAAAACCTCGATCATAAGGAACCGAAATTATTCATAAATCTCGGTTGTGTAAGGCCGAGGTTAGTAACCGAGAGCGAACAATTATGAACCATAATACCTCGGTCCAAAGATACCGAGAAATTTATGAAACCTCGATTATAAGGAACATAAATTATTTATAAACCTCGGTTGTTAGAGGCCGAGGTTACCAACTGAGTGCTAAAATATGAACTAGAATATCCAACAGTACATAACATCTAACTCCTTGTCATATATTACCAAAATAAGTATATAATATCCAATTGATATCTATCAACCAAACCAAAAAGATGGTATCCATCAACCTAAACTAACAATTAGCAAATAGATGATATCCATCAACCAAAAAACTATATAGTTACGTTTAACAATTACCAAAAATTAAACAAGTTAAAGGCTAATGTAAGGTCTAACTCCTTACGATATGTAACCAAAACAAGTACATAATATCCATCTCCTTACGATATATAACCAAAACAAGTACATAATATCCAACTCCTTGCTATATATAACTAAAACAAGTACATAATATCCAACCGATATCCATCAACCAAACCAAAAAGATGGTATCCATTAACCGAAACTAACAATTAGCAAATAGATGATAACCATCAACCAAAAAACTACATAGTTAAGTTTAATAATTAGCAAAAATTAAATAAGTTAACAAAATTCTAATACAAGTTCATAATATCTCCAAATCCAAAAAGTTAATTATTCCTTCTCCTAATCACATATGTGTTCCCTTTGTCTTTTGGTAAAGGTCTTGTGGTTCCCGATGTCTCTTGGGCTTTCTTTGGTGCCATTGCCTTCATTGCATTCAAAAGTATGTCATAGGCGTTACGTGCAATAATATTGATATCCTCTGCCTCGTCACCATGGAACGCTTCATATAGCATTGATATTACTTTTTTAACTTTAACTTGCTGCATAATAATTTAGCATTTACAACTTAGTAGCTGGAGTACCTATACTATATAATTTTATTAAACATCGAACAAAAATATGATTAAAATGCTTACCAACTTATCATTTGCGATACATTGTTCCTCACGTGCCTTTTGTGGTGTTTTTCTTAGGGTCGGGACTTGTACGTAAGGATGAGTGACTTTTAAAAACCATTCCATATAATTACTCTTACACTCCCAAGAATATGTCATTGGTATAGAGCGTTGGGTCGAATTAAGAATGTGATTACTCTAATTCCTTTGTTGATGGCGATTGACATATACCACATTGAAAGATTGGGTTTTCTTTCCTTTAATCGACTTTGAGGGCTTAATAATCGGCATCATAGGAATTGTTTGTACTCTCCCGAATTGTCTAAGAATGCGGTCCGGATAGTATGGCTCGACAACATCAAAACATAAAAGCAAGCCACAGAAGTATGAAATCTCTAATAATGGGCGTGTAGCTCTATGCTCTTTATAAAGATCCCAACATACCTGTTAAAAAGATGACTTGAAATTAACTAGTAATTTTAAAAATTAAAAGTACAAAATTCCAAAAATTGCTGCCTACGACTTACATCCATCTCAGTCAAATCATCAAGTCTCTCCCTTAAGGCGATAAGGGCTGTGGCAGCATCAGCTTTTGCAATTGCTTAGGGTTTCCACCTACACATCCGTGGTTGTGTCTCTGTATACTCCATATTAGGATTCACGCGTAGAAAATCATAAAAGTGCTCGTAAATCTAACCCTGTGATATTTCAAGTTCACAAACAATAACAACAACAACAACAACATAATAATAATAATAATAATAATAATAATAATAATAATAATAATAATAATAATAATAATAATAATAATAATAATAATAATAATAATAATAATAATAGTAGTTGAAGACAAGAGGTGTACCACAAGAAGAGTTTGGCATCCAGAAATCCATCTTGCCCTAAATCTCGACGCTTGTCCTAATTGACGATATAGGTGTGCAAGTATTGCCATACCCCATTCTATTTGACTAACCTTGGTCAAATCTCTCAAACAAGCCAAATAGTATAAGGATATCTTGCTTTTTGTCTTATCAAGGAGAACAACACACCCTAATAAGAACAAAATATAGCCTATCGCACACTTATCCAACTCATCGGAAGTTGATTTTATGGTAGCGCGACCCATGCATTTTTCTTTTAACCACTGCATCCTAACCGCGTACGTGTCTTTTGTTTCGTCAATCACATCAACCTGACTAACGCCTAATAACTCGGAAGCCAATGCTATTCCACCCTCTTTCGAAGTAAAACATTCACCTTCAACCGGAACACCTAAAATTTGTCTAACGTCGTCGAGAGTGATTGTCATCTCACCGAAAGGTAGATGAAATGTATTGGTTTCTGGTTGCCATCGTTCAACGAAAGCTTGGACGACGAGATAGTCTATGTACCGAAAATTATGCTCTATTAATGGAGTTAAGCCACTTGCTTTAACTCGGGTTTGAACCCCTTCGACCTCTCTTAACAAGTCCCATTCCCGCAATTTTGGCCAATGACATATAGTGCTTAGTTTTCTATCTTTGTTCTATAATAAATAACCCAATAATGTTAGCCACAATTATATATTGAATATGCATATTTATAGAAGTAAGAAATATAATAATCAACTACTTTCGTCTGATTCCATATTGCGTATACTATATGATCATTGAAAGACGTAAGTACACTTTTGTCAATAGGCCCTCCACTAGGACATTTATCACTACTGCTTGGACCCTCAATTTCGGGATTCTCTCGAGCCAGTGAATGAGATGGATTCTCTACATTTTGATGATCATTTTGGGTTGAGAGAGAATTAGTATTCCCCTCACATTGTGGTTCATTTTGAGAAGGGGGGTCATTTTCGATTTCAGGTAGTGCTAGTGTTACCGTCTTCTTTGTTTTTTCATGTTTCTTTGCCGCAGCAACAGCACAATGTTTTTTTGATTTTCTTTTCCTCTCGAACGCTGTCATTGCTCTTTTCTTTGTCATGCCTGAAAATATCAATTAAATTATAAGTAAGTATATTGACTTGTAACAAATAAATTTTGGTTGAATGTCAATTATCAAGTATCATTTTTATCTTCTTCTTAGTAATTGATTAAATAAGGAGCAAAGGCAGAATATTAGGTACATTAGTGTACTAATCTTGCAATTGCAAAGTGGACAAGTGCTAATATGAAAATAATCTTAGTGAAAATATAAGTAAATAGGAAGAATGTGCATTTGTCTCATTTGGCTCTTCTAGATCGATACTTAACTTTTTGCCTTCATATATGGGCCCTTTTTTATATTTAATTACCTATATATATATATATATATATATATTATAATGTTTGTTGTGCTTTGTTTTTCAAAAGTTGTATAATTTTTTTATTTTTCTCTGCCTTAACTTTTTTAATTATTTTCTTGTTAGGACATAGCTTTCTGTGTAAGATTTGATTTACACTTGTCATGTTTGTTGATCGGGTTTATTGTTTTTCATGTTATTATTACTACTCGATCATTATGTGGTGTTTCATCACATAACATTTCATGTACTCGAAATAAATGAGAATTAAAAAAATATCATTTGAATAAATAAAACCTATACAGATAAAAAAAAGTTACATTTATAATAGTGAGGGATTTCAAGAAAAAAAGAAAGCTCATATACAATACAATTATTATTTTTTCAATATACAGCGGTTTATGCACAGATAGACTTGGGCCCTTTGGCATGGGTTTTAATTTCCAGATTATTAATACTAATCTTTTTACATACTTAATACATATGCAGCTCACATTAGGGGTGGTATCGGTGAACCGAAGTCAGTCGGTTTATAAACCGAACCGACCAAGTCGGTTGGCTCAAACAGAATACCGGTTTCGAACTGCTTAAGTCGGTAAATCGACAGTCGGTAAAATCGATCTGTTCGGTCGGTTCGGTAATTTTTCAGTAAAAACCGAATACTGTAGCAAGCACACGCAGCAGTAGTCAATCAGCAACTGAATACTGAGTAATTTTCCCCAGAGCAACCAAAGTACCAAAAAAACAGCACACACAAGACACAACAAAGTAGTAAACTCCATCAAATTACTCTAACATATTACTATATTAGCATCAAATTAGCACAAAAAACTCCATCAAAAAAAAAGTATGCAGCAAATTAGCACATGACTAGGGGTGTTCACGGGTCGGTCAACCGACCCGTTGACCGATTTTTTGGACCGGACCGACTACTTCGGTCCACTATTTTTTTGGACCGGACCGGACCAAAGATGTATATAAAACCGGACCGAACCGAAGAGGCATTTATCGGGTCGGTTTCGGTCGGTCTATCGGTCTGGGCCTGATATACGGGCCTATTGCAAAAATAAAGTTGGGCCTAGAATAATAAAAGATATCTTAACAAAAAAAGGGCTAACTTTTGCAAAAAAAAATAAATTAATACACAACAACAAAAATACACTTTTACAAAAAAAATAAAATTAAAAAATATAGTAGTATATAACTAATATTAGTAAATATATATATATATTTAAAAAAATATAAATACTCGGTTCGGTTCGGTTTTATAGGGTTTTTGAGCTAGAGAACCGAGGACCGGACCGAATTAAATCGGTCCAAAAAAAGTTGGACCGAACCGACCCGCAGCATATATAAAAATCGAAAAAAAGCCTACGGTCCGGTCCGGTTCGGTCGGTCTTTTCGGTCCAGTTCGGTTCTTGCACACCCCTACACATGACGAATATTCCACATTTTGCAGCAAATAAAGTAAATGACGAATCCAAATTATATTTAAAATGGTCTTCTTCTTTTTTTCCTTTTAATCAACCCTCATTCCTCAAACAAACAAAACCCAAAATCAGAACAGCAAAAGCAACTAATTTTTTCATAAATACCCTCAATCAAATTCAAAACGAGATTGTAAAGAGTAATTACCTTCATCATTGTAAAGAGAAACTTTCTCAGTTTCTCACATTCAATCCCAAAAAAAAATGCAGAACAAGCCAACGTAGTAACGTACAAAGGATAGCTCACGGCACGGAGTGAGGGAGTGAGGGTTTAATTGTTTAAAAGTTTAAAAGTTGACTTTAGTTAAGAGTTAAAAGATTTAATAATTATCAAGAGGAACCAAATGCATAAGGAAAAAATAAACCCACTACATTCTGAAATAAATCCCTAAATCGAAAAGTTGGGAGGAGAGTGGAGCTACCTTTGGTCGGAGAGGCGACAGAGCTGGGCTCGGAGTGGTGACGGAGCTGGGCTCGAAGTGGTGTGAGGGGGAGCTAGGCGGCGAGGGAGACGGAGCTGGACTCAGAGTGATGCGAGGTAGAGCGAGGCGGCGAAGGACAGCACGAGAGGCGACGGAGCTGGGCTCGGAGTGATGTGAGGGAGAGCGAAGCGGGGAGGGAGAGCACGAGAGGGAAAGCACAAGAGGGAGAGGAAAGAGAAGTAGAATTTTAGGGATTTAATTTTTAGAGAAAGTAATTTGATGTCTTGTAACTCTTAGTTAATTAATTAATTAAAGAAAAATTATAATTAATTATATGTATTAGAAGGTGAGAGTGGTGTGAAGATTTATGTGAGTGAAAATAAGTAATATTAAGTTAAAGGAAGTGTTATTGAGAGTGTAAGCGAAAATAAGTAATTATGAGGTGGTAATAGCACCACCCTAAAATATTATTTCCTTTTGGATTTTATCAACTGATAATGATATAATTTAATCACAGTCCCTGCGCAGCAATTGCGCCGTCAAAAATAAGGGCAGTTTTAAAATATTATTGAATAAATTTATTTATTTTAACAAGAATATTATTAAATAATTAATTCTGTCTATCCCATTACTCATATTAAATGTGATGGCTGATGAATCATCTATATCTATATCTATAGTTCGCGATCCCGGAGGAATATTATGATTCTATCATAAAATAGTCAATCCCAGAGTTTTTACCTGGAAATGATCGATGGACCCCAATAACAACTACCAAATTTTGCAAAGGAAAATACCGACTACCGAGCTCAGTCTGCCAAGGATTTCTTTTCTTTTTTTTTTCTCAGAGAGGTTCTGATTTAGGGTTCTCGTTGAGCCACACGCTTAAAAGTAAAAACACTGGAAGTCCCTTTCTTCAAAAGAAAATAAAAATAGTGGAAACTACCTAGTAGATTAGGGGTGGGTTTCGCCCACTGTTCTAAAAGGTGGCTGTCTAGGCACTAGGCGGTTCCCTGGTGTCTCGATTAGTATCTAGGTGGGTAATTAAGAATCGAAATAAATTAGGCGGACAGGTGCTTTGGCAGGCTAGCCGGATAGACTTATTTTTTTTTCTATTTTGAAGGAGCTGCATGTTTCTCTTTTTGTTAAAATATTACCATTTAAAAAATTGGATATAATCTATCAATCATCATAAGTAAATTCATCTTTCATTCCTTCGATTGAAACGAAAACCTTAGTCAACAATTATAATCGCTAGAAGATGTTTAAGAAGAGTTTGCTTTGACTAGTTATAAACACACTATGCTACCTTTTAACTTATACACAATTAGGGCTTGAATCTTCTCTTTATATTTGTTTTTCTTTACAATTCTTAATAAATAGGCTTGAACTTTGACATTCGTAGTTTTAGGGTATATTTGTTTATTGAACATTTGAACTTTTTTTTATGTATATTTAAGTACTATGTTTGATTTGATGATTTTTTAGTATTTTATTATATATATATATATATATATATAATTTTAGATATATTTAAAAATTGAAAATATAATTGAAAAAAACAGCCTGACGCTTAACCGCCTAGGCGCTAGGTTACCGCCCTAGGTCCGCTTAGCGCATTTTAGAACCTTGGTTTCGCAACTTCACAAAAATTCAGTTACATTTCTTCCTCGTCTTGTGGTTGTGCATTAAATATATTGTGTCACTTGTATAAAATATATATAATTACTTAAATTTCTGCGAGATTATGTAAGCCTAGAGGCGGGCTGGCTCTTGTAGTCCCATTCACCTTTTTTTCCGTGTTTTATAATAGCATTTTTCCTTGAGTATTCATGTCAGTGGGTTTATTAAAAAAAAAGAATAGTTCTATTAATTACAAATAGCATTATAGCTTTTATAATTTATACATAGTTTGTGAGTACAACTGTACAAGAGAAAATCTATGCGCAAATCATATTGAAGCTTTAATTATACATACTGGCATCGGAGAAAAATAACAAAAATTTAGTGAAAATTCGTGACTCTCCTGTAAATAGGATCAGCATAATCATTGCATTTAATCGGTGAATGTAATAAAATATTTATAGTGAGCTTTACACTTTTTATTACATCTACCAATTAAATGTAAAGATTACCATGACTCTCTTCGCATGAAATTCACTAAATCCTAAACTTTATTAGACCCCTTTGATATGGGCGGCGCAATTAAAGAAAGAAACTCTTTACATGCAAAATCAACCACCTTAATTTGTTTTTAGAAAAACCCATTTTGATACCCAATCTATGGGCAAAGAGACCCCAGCAATTCCAATACAGATGCACCATTCTTTAAGATCCAATCTTCCTGTATGAGCAACAATGGCAACAATCTCAATCACCACCTCCTGCAGAACAATAATGGCTCCCACAATTACAAGAAACCAATAGTTATTATTCTTCAAAATCCCCTCGAAAACATTTGCTTTTTCAATCTCTCTCGCGTTAATCAGTACAGAAACCTGGCATAGTACATAGCAATTGAAGACCATGACCTTTAAAACAGTCTCATCCACTTGGCAGATATTTTCTCCCTTCAAGAAAAGAATCAAAAGCATAGTTACTTGATAGAAGGATTGAACTCCTATATTTCTCCACATAGCTTTTGTTATGATCGGACCTTCACCGTAAACTGGTGGTTCAGACCCAGATGGTGGCTCCGCCACTGATGCCACCAGGGCCAAGGCTCCTAGAGCGTTAATAATTAAGTTAACCCACAAAAGCTGAAATGGAGAAAGTGGCACTTCACTTGTAGAAACTACAACTATGAAATTCAATGCGAAGGCAACAATATTGAGAGTGAGTTGTAATTGTAAAAACTTTTCAATAGTTTTACAAACACACCTTCCCAGTTTGAAGATTTCAGATACTGTCTCGAAATTCGAGCCTGAGACAATGATGTCACCATTTTCTTTGGTCAAATTTGCGCTATTATCACATGAAAAAATCCCTACATCAGCTTCTTTTAGTGATGGGGAGTCTCTAATGGACGTCCCTATGACCGCCACTGCCTCGCCCTTTTGCTTTAGGCACTGCACCATTAGTAGCCTATCAAATGGGGTGGCGCTTGCTATTACTTGTACGTTGTCTATCATACTCAACCGGCCTTCTTGTGTGCTGTTTCGAAATTCTAAGGCTTCAATAACAGCTCCTTTTATGTGATCGTCTTCGGGCTTCAAGATTCCAGAGTAGATTCCCTTTAGTTTTGCCGATATTATATCATCATCGACCACTAGCTTGATCTTTTTTCCTAATTTGGCACACTCCTCGATTGCTTCTCTCACCCGTGGTTCATATGGGTTCTTGAAACCCAACAAGCCTAACCATGTTAAGCCATCTTCTATTGGTTTTAGGGTTTCTTTTCCTTGTTCGTCCTCTTCAATTACAACTTGTTTGTATGCAAAAGCAAACCTATGAGATGAAATGGTAGTTTGGCTGATTATTTGTTGGAGAGCCGTTCTTTTATCTTCATCTAGAGCTCGCATGGTACCATCGACATTGTAATGATGTGAGCACATTGATAGGACCATCTCTGGCTCTCCTTTCCAATGTACATGCACAATATTTTCCACCTCTCCATTTCTCTTCAACAATTTCCGATTCTTGTTTACATCAAAGCCTTCGTTAGGGAGGATAGTACAATTTTTTTTCAATTCTTCCAGATTGCTTCCAAGCCCAACTTTCTTAGCCCACCAAAGCAGAATATCATCCACCGGGTCAGACGCACTCATGCAGACTGCCTCACGCAGCCTATAAAGCACTTCGAAAGCTACTTTGCCATTGTAGAATTCATTGATACTGTCGAGTCCAATCCACAACTCGGCCATCTTCAAAGGTTGCAAAATTAGATCACTTGTTTTGCCAGCACAAATTGTGGTCACCAAGCCGGTTGTAGCACAGGCGGGTAGGTTTAGCACCATCGCCTTATGGGACTTCATTTTCTTGGATGCAAATGCTAAAATGATGAGAATACCTAAAGGCAATCCGTCTCTTATTGAAAAAATCAGTATACAGAGCATACCAACCAGCCCATTTGCCCCAACACCACCTTTCTTCTTCATAACTTTTGTGGCCTCATTCATTATCTCCTCAACCGTGTTCTTTACGCCCTTTGGATCCAGATCATGATTCTCATCACAGTCCGAATTAAACACAAAACATCTTAGAACTTGCACTACTAAAACAAGTAATGACATACACAACCAAATTTTTTCAACTTTGTTGTTCATCTTATCAATACCAATTTGCAGCTTTGATTGATCATCACTTTGATGAGTGCTTATTGATCTCATCAACTTGCTCCTTTCTGTATTCTTGCCCACCGACGTGACAAGCATCCGACACTCACCTTTCACCACCTTTCCACCACTGAAAATAGAAGGGCACTTCGAAAATTCCAAGCCTTCTTGAATGGAACCATTGTCGAGCTCAAATGAAGTACCATCAACGTAAAACCCATCTGCTGGTATTAGATCACCGGTCTTCAAGATCACTACGTCGCCGACCACTATTTCAGACACTGGAATATGGTGCACCCTCCCACGCCGGATTACCCCAAAAACAACTTTCTTGATCACGTTCCTTCTAGCCTTGTAGAATCTAATGATGGCACCAAAGTTCACCACTATGAATATAGCAAGAAAGATGATTGCCCCATCAAAAAACCCTTCTTGGGGGCCATTCCTCTTGATCCCAATCAAAAGGGAAAGCATAGCGCAGCACAAAAGTAGGATAATATTAGTGTCTTTGAAAGCATCGAGGAGGAGTCTTTTTAAGCATTTTGGCTGAATAGGACAATTTTCTTGGTAATTATGGTTCGAACCAAATGCTTGGTGGCGAAGATAAAGATCCTTTTCATTCCCGTCTATTCCAGATTGAATGTTACTTTTAAGAGCAGCCACAATTTCGTTGATCCTGGGAGGAGATTGTTGAAGTGAATCACTACTAGTAGTAGGGTTGTGCTGAAGTATGTTTGAAAGTGTTTGAGGGGTGATTGTGAAGTAGGGGATTTGTTGTTGATGATGATCATCATGCTGATCATTATTATCCCAAATTGGGTTAGGAAGTGTTTTTTTGGGAATGATTTGATTTAAAGGAGTGGGGCAGTTGATGATTTCTGTTTTTCCATTAAAATGGGAATTGGGACAAGGATCTTTGAGTTGCCCCTCTTGCAAGATTTTGTTGGAATAAGAATTCATTGAGTAATGCAGAGAGATATGGAGAGAGAGAGAGAGAGAGAGAGAGAGAGTAGCTAGATAGTACTTGGGCATTAATAATAATAATTTTAAAAGGACCGATCTTAATATTATGTATTATCATTATCATACAAAATTTCCAACAGTGTATTATACAAATATGTAAAGTACTGAATCATGATGTGCAAATGAGTGGGAAGGATGCATGCGGGGCCGTATCGACAGAATCTTTCTGAAAAATGCATGCGACGAAGACACTTCGAAGTTTAATTTACTATAATTATTCGTTATAAATTATCTTCAGTCATGGAGAACAGGCACGAGACATAGGTCACTAAGGCGGCTGCATTGAATTGAATTTAATTTATTTTTTTAGCATTAATCTTTCTCATTTTATTTTGTTTTTTTTTTGGAAAAAAAGGAGAGAGAGAAAACACAAAATGTGTGGTTTAATATATAATTATATCATCCAATTAATTAAATGTGTACAAATTAAAACTAGAGTAATGGCAACCTTTTTCTTTCTTCTCGTTAGCTAGCTTTGAGTTTTTACATATTGTATATATATATATACTTAAATCAATAGTCAAATTGTAGGGCCACCTCGGTCAACTTGTATGCATGAAGCGTGTATTTTGATGGTTACATGTTGAATTCTTTCTTCTTTTTCTTTGGGTAGTAGCAAAAGATTCGTTACATATATATGTTGTATTATCTCTACATGTGAATTTGACTGATGGTTTTTGAAAGAAATTTGAGTTATTATTTCCTATCCCATGGACCGTACGTACGTTTTCAAAATCATTTTCACAAATTGTCAAACGAGATTCTCTACATATATATATATATATAGAGAGAGAGAGAGAGAGAGACGTACACTTTGGACAACAATGGACATCTTAATTAACTAGGTGTAGCTCTAGCTCTATTTCTTCGCATTTGCATGTATGAAAAATCCTTGAAAAATCATCTAGGCTACGTGAATCATTCTTACTACATATACAAGACTTAAATTGTAAATATATATATATATATATTTGGGAAAGTTCATTACAACTAGTGTAAAACAAGAGATTTTTACACCCGCTAATAATTTTTACTTAAATTTATAATTCAACAGTCTAGCCATTGGATTTGATGGGTAATATATATCGAAAATGAATGCCAAAAATTAAATCAATCGGAGATCCAGAAGTTCCTAATCATTATCATACTTTAACATAAACTATGTGCCATATAAAATTAAGAAATTTTGAGTGAAGTGATTTGATGTGTAACTTGAACCGTCCTCATATATATATAATTCTTCTTTACAAAGGAGTAATTGTTCTGCTCGCAGACCGGTGAATATTGTCATAACTTAAACATCTTTGGCCACAAATGTAGTGTTTTATCTTGAAATGTTTTATTACTATGTGATGATACTATTTTACTTGTATACTCAAATTGAGTTTTATAATTTTTTTATATAAAATCATTAGTTTAATTCAACCATTCTTGACTGCTAGTAATAATATTTCCTCTTCAAGAAAGAGTAATATAAAGCATTCTTTCTTGGACTTCTCAGTTGATTGGTCCTACCACTCATACCGCTTATATCTAGCATCCCTTTTCCACCCTAATTTACGTCGAAGGTTACCATATATATATACTACGGCGACGTAAAAAAATAAACAATTAAAAATAGTGAAATTGAATAAAAAATATTAATATTTAAACAGCATGCAACCTAAAACATATATTTAGAAAACTGTATATGCAACCTATTTGATGGTTAAGTGCAGAGGGAGAGGAGTTTGCTAAAGTCTAGCTTGAGATACCAAAATATATATTGGATCCGACCAGATTGAGGCGATTTTTAATTGAAAAACTCGAATTTGTCTACGTTTCATCACTTCATTAAGGTCGTGTTGAGTTAATTTATCATCATTAATTATTCACTAATATATACAAAAATTAATATATCCCATTATTATTACAATGGCATTATATATTTTTTAATGTCAATGTAAAAGATTAAACATTTTCAGAGAAGGAAGGGGTGGGCCATTTGCCATCCGTATTCATTCACCATATATATAACAACATTACATATTTTCAAATTTTAATTGTAAATACATGGTACCATTGATAGTAACATTAGTTTACAAAAGTAATATATATAAAAACATTTATGTGTAAATAAACTATTTAAGTTTGTAAAAGATTAAATAAAAACATGTATCTTTTTATATTTTTAAACTAAATGAAGAATTAGGTTGGAACATTAAATAAGTAATATATATATATTATTTTTAAACTAAAACTCATATATATTTAACATTTATTTCGAACACAAATTAAATAAAATGCACTTACGGTTGGATATTTTCAATTTTCTTATAACATCTATGTGTAAAGTCAAATCCCTTCTCATTATAAAGTTTTTTATTTTTTTAATATTATTAATCTAAATATGAAAAGGTTTTTTTCAAGTTTTTTTTTTCATCATGTTAACATTAAAACCCGTATATATATATTTAACATTCATTTTGAACCCAAATTTCAGATTTTTGAACCCAAAACTATATTAGAATAAAAGCAGAGATAAGAATGGCATTAGGTGGATTTTTGAACCCACATATATCTTCATACTCATGGGTGGATTTTTTTTGGTTTTTTTTTAACCCAAATTTGATAAGTTTTTATTTAGTTTCAAATTTCAGATTTCAAATTTTTATTTACACTATTCATTGCATCTTAATTTTCTACATCTATATTTAATTTAACATTAAACCCATGTTTTCAAAAAAAAATTATAACATCTATATGTGAAGTCAAAATTCCATCTCATTAAAACCCATATATATTTAACATTCAAAATATTAATGTTAACATCTACAGTACACTTACGGTTGGGTTTTTTTTCAAGTTTTTCAAAAAAAATTTCCTCATTTTAACATTAACATTCAAAATATTACATGTGCACTCACTGTTGGATTTTTTCTGGGTTTTTTCAATTTTTTTTTCTCTTTTAACCCAAATTTCATACTTTTGAACCCAAACTCCCCAAAACTATTATTATAATAAAAAATTAAAACATACATACATGAAGAGAGAGAGAGAGAGAGAGAGTATTGAAGAAGAAAATTTTAAAACATATATGAATAGTAGCCCAAAACTATATTAGAAGAAAAATTGGTGCACAATATTAATTAAAAAGGAATAAAACTCACATATATACATGAAAAAAAATATATGGAATAACATACATACATACATACATTCTTCAAAAAATGAAACAAAATAGTATATTCTTCAAAAGAGTAAACAATAAAAAAAGAGAGTATTTTTTTGGGAGGGAGAGAGAGAGAGAGAGAGATTTTATAAAAAAAAATTGTGAGAGGGAAAAAGTTAGAAATTTTGAAATTTGAAATTCAAATTGTATTTTTTTATCATTAAATTAAGGTGGAGAAAAATAAAGTAAAAAAAAGGATTTGATTGGGTGATTGATATCTTAAAAACACATCTAAGGGTTCATATTTCTTTTTGTAATTTGTAAATAAATTTAAACCATTGATTAAATAAAGAAAAATGTGTGTCTTATAATATATATATATATATATATATATATTGAAACAATAATATTTTATAATTTCCTAGACTTTTACTTACATATATTCATCTATATTATTGATTAATAATATATATCATGCAACTAACTTTAAATTATGATTTCTTATTTTAGGCTTCATTCAATAACAAGAAGAAAAATAATTTAAAAAATTAACTAATTTGTACGACAAGTTAAAAAATATGTTAATAAATGTGGTGAAATATTATATTACTTTTTGACTTTTCTGTGAAAAAATATTCTTTTGACGGTGAGGAAAAAAATTTGCCACCAAAAAATAAAAAATGATAGAGAACATCTAGTCATAAAAGTTGTATATCATCTCACCACGGTATTGATTATTGAACTTATTTTTTATCTTCTCGCACAAACCAATTGTCTTATTTTCATTGTCATCTTGTTATTAAACAGATCTTTAATTTCTCTCCAAAACTTTTTCTTGCTCAGAAGTTTCTCCTTTTTGCATTTACATTGCAACTCACACTCCTTTTTTGTATCTGTATCTAAAAAAAATTCATTCTCCACATATCTACTGTAAAAGCATATATGTATCTAATTAAATAACCTATTTTTTCTATTTATTACATACATAAAATAGTTTGTTTATTGTATGTTTTGTAAAAACTGATACTTATAACAAAGCTTGCCTTTTAATCATGACATATATGAATTGTGCTAAGCGCCTAGCATGATTGAGAAAATATTCAATAATAAGAAATATGACATGTTATCATAAATTTAGTGAAATTCACAAAATTAGTGATGCGGATAAAAACTATATAATCGAGGAAAAAGAAACGTACACTCACTTTTTGAAAAGTTGACAAAAATTGACAATGCATGTAAGTTAGAACACAATCAACTTTTTGATTCAAAATTATGTTGATAAGTAGATTTGAACTCAGAGACGTTTTAATTGATAATAATATTTTAAATCATTGAATTAATAACTCATTAATATTTATTATTCTTATTTTAATTATACGTGTACATGCATGAATTAAGGCGTGCACATACATAACATGTACTTTTGTATCTAGTATAAAAAAAGGATGGCATTCAAAACACCATAATAACAGTGAAAACAACAAAAAGCTATACATCACGTCTGATTATAACAACATCATCATATCCCGATACTTGGATCGATCTATATATTTTCTTTCTTTTATCTTCTTTATTGAAGCTTGAAGGAATTTTCTAAACTTTGGGTGTGGCCGACAACATTATACTTTTGATACTCATTAATCTGTTGGTTATAATTTGGAACCTAGTTCTTTTTTTATTTTTCATTTTTTCTCTATCCTTATTATTGTTGATATTATAATAGAAAGTTGGTAAGAATCATCTCTGCCACAGCAAAACCTAATTAAATATAGAATATATCGAAGAAGAGTAAGGAATTAAGAATACAGTCAATTAGCATGTATGTCAGTAAGTTTAACAAGGCGGTACTAATTACACCCACCATTTCTTTCACACACACTCCATATCTTACAAATAGTCCTTTAGTACAATTTTATTCTCACAAACTGTATTGCCCCGTAATTTAATTTGAGTAATTAATCATGTATTAGCCCTACTCGACTGAAAATTTGAGGTTAATTAGAAAACAAAAAACTTGTGAAAATACAGGAGCCGCATGATCGATCATGGAAGTAGAGGTTTGTTTGTTAGTTGGACATGATCGATAATGGCCAGGCATAATTGATCATGGGCCTATGAGAAACATGGTTGACAAATTTTTACAGGTTTGATTCGAGATATTTTTAAATTTTCTCTCCATTTGGTCTAGGGGGTGTGGAATTTTCTCGAAAGTTCTTGACCTCACACACTGAGGCTTAGTGTAGAAGTGTGGAAAT
Organism: Lonicera japonica; assembly: GCA_021464415.1. Lineage (NCBI taxonomy): Eukaryota > Viridiplantae > Streptophyta > Magnoliopsida > Dipsacales > Caprifoliaceae > Lonicera > Lonicera japonica. The sequence goes on from JAKCWG010000100.1 coordinate 100,907, forward strand.
TCATCAAACCTTAGTGATTAAGCCTTTTTTTTCACTTGATCATGGGCCTGTGAGAAACATGGTTACAAAATTTTACAGGTTTGATTCGAGATATTTATACATTTTTAATCCGTATGGTCTAGGGAGGTGAGGAATTTTCTCAAAAGCTCTTGACCTTACACACTGAGGCTTAGTGTATAAGCGTGGAAATTCATCAAACCTTAGTGATTAAGCTTCTTTTTTTTTTCACTTCGTTTTGTCAACAATCCTTGAGGTATGGGTTAATTATGTTCCTTTGTGTTGTGAATTGTTGAATTTCTAAAGATTTCATAAGTTTTAAATCATGCAAGTGTTGATTTAGATTCATGTGCATATAGTTGTATGCATGTGTAAATTATCATAAATATTTAACAAATTATGATAATCAAACACATGCATATAAATTTTTATTTTTATTTTTTTATTTGAAGGTTATTCCACGAAGTATTCAGGCTAATTTTCGCATACTTCGATTAATCTTTGCTTATGGTGTATAGCTGTCGCTAAATAAACATTATTTTAATAATGCTAGAAATCAATCTTAAGAGTACTAAGTTGACTCCAAAAATTATTTTAATTATGATTTTATACCACTGCAAAATATTGGATTAATTTATAATTATACTTTTCATATATAAAGCACAAATTACGATTCAATGAATGACCGCAATTTTAAAAATCTAACGGCTAGCAACGTGTCAAACAAATCTCCCGGTCAAAATTCATTCTATATTTCTTTTTCTTCTTGCTCTATTTAATGTGAAGGTCCCACTTTTTCCTCACCTCAAATTCTCTCGCCCTTTGCACTTTTCTCGATTCTCTCTTCTTTCTCCATTCTCAATTTTCTCTCATATTTTATTCATTTTTTCAATTTGAGTTATTATATTACTCTCTCCGTCCCATAAAGACAGACTTTTTTTTTTCACACAGATTAAAAAAATTCATTTAATATAATTGAAACCATAATTTTTTTTCACAATTTTTCTATTGTACCCTCATTTACTTTTTTTCTGTAATGAATACATTAGATTGAAATCACATGTCCCAAGAAAATGTGAGAAAAATTTTGGAGTTGATTACTCTTTTGGAGTTGATAACAATGTAATTAAATAAGGGTATATTAGAAAAAATAAAATTGTAGTGCATTTTTTAAAAAGTAAGTGGTCTATAATTTAGAACGGAAAAAATAAAAAATGAGTCTATCTTTGTGGGACGGATGGAGTATTATTTTTCCTCTTTAGATAGATATAAGCATAGATTCGAGGTATTAATTTTTAGTATGAGGTGTTACGTATTTTCCCATCTCAAATTGACTCTAATCTTTTTTTTTATTTTCTTAAATTGTATCCTCTTAAGTTGAATTGGTAATTTTAATTTAAAAGTAGTAAAGTCAAAATAAAAGAGCTATTTTGATGAGTTTATATGACGGGATTCAAGGAACGGGAAAAATAAATTACTTAAAATATTCATTAAATGTTGAGATAATATGTGTTGACCTAGGTAGGGACGTAGTGGCCATTGCACATTCTTGGGAGCTACCATGTTTAGAACATTTTTCTACGACATAGAGTATTGTTGACCTTTTTTAAGGAGAGTCGTAATTACTTCCAATGTGATGACATGTTAGGATATTTTTCTTTTTCTTAAAATACAAATTTTTATATTTTTATATTAATTTTCTTTCAATAAAATATTCATTTTTTAAATATAAATTTGTATATAAAGAAAAATCAAATTTTGGTCTTTCTATTTTGAACTTCGAGACATTCAAATATATGGTGGTCTCAAATAGAAGATTTTATAGTAAAGTTATAGATACAATGATAATTTTAACTTAATTATTGTAAAAGAAACAAATTTGTTTCTATTGTGTAGTTTCTTATTTTTATTTTATTTTTTTAGTTTATGTAATGAGGCGTTTGGCTAGCTTTTGCGTGCCTTACATTTTAAAATAAAAAATTTAAAATATGAGCAAATGACTTTTTTAGTACTCCAAATTGATATAATGGTACTTTGTGAGGTACTTGGTTAATATTACAATGCTTTTAAGTCAAATTCTTCGGAATAATAAAATAAAGTGCATTTAATTTGTTTGGTCCGTTCACTCTACACTACAGTAGGGACTCTTTTTAATGTAAATATTTTTTTCTGCATATAAATTAAACACTTTGCACCTGTTTAATCGGTATCATAAATGATGAGAATTAACTACATTTTTTCATTTTTTTTTTACAAATTTTTAGCTTCTATTTGTTTGCATCAAAATATGAAAAACAATGTAAATGTAAATGTGAATACCATATGTGCATTTACAATATCAATCAAATATGTTATTTTACATAAATATCACTGCATTGAAAATGGATAGAGATTATCATTACTTTGGACTAAATATCGTTTTTCTTGATTTTTTTTTTTTTTGTCATTTTACTTTCATAGTAAATGCAAAATACTCATTTTCTCTCAGATTAACTTAACAAGATATGATACGTTGGGTATGCTTTTCTTAATTTATTCACGAACCATGAGATATCAGGGAGAATAGGAAAAATCAATTTCAGGCAGGAAAGGAAAGGGAGGTGGGGATTCTCGATTTGAAACAGTTAATTTAAATATGCCAGAGCATTACAATTCCACTGACAAATTTTCTCAATTAATACTTTCGAGATTATACTCATGGATATGTAGAAGTTTTAAATGTATACTAACAAGTAATTAATAAAACAAATACTAGTCTCAAAACATTAACAAGAACTGCAATTAAATATATTAAGAAGCATTCTTCAGCTATAATATATATTTTTTATGTATGGTTCGCATCAATCTATGTTAGACTGCCAACCAAATATATATATATATATATATTATTTTTTATGAATACAAATCAAAGACAACTAGAATGTGCAAATTGTTCATTCATTCATGCCATCAACATTGGCATACCCTAGTGTGATTATAATTGCATGAATTACTCAATGATATGTGTAGGTTTAGCTAAGAAATTGATAAAAAAAAAAAACAATTAATGAATTATAAGTGATGATGAAATTAACCAACACAGGTGATCAATGCATGAATGTATTTGAAATTGTTCTTGTTCTAGAATTTATTATATGATATGGGATTTGGTGTAATTTCTCTCATCACTTAGGATTCATGTCAATTAGTAGAAGAATTGAGTAAACCTTACACGGATATAGTAAGCTTGCATGAATATAGTAATTTTGCATGGATGTGGCATTTCTTATATATGTACAAGCATGCACAAGCAGGTTTCTTTCGCGTCAATCTAACATTCGGCATCGATGCATATATCACTACAGAATCTTATAGCATATATATATATACATATGGCATTTATGTTCACTGAATTATCATATCTCTCGGGTTATTGTATCGAGGTTGTATTGTGATATGAGTAGATTATGATATACATGTTATCTTGGTGGTTAGTGCTTGCCGATGTTAAATAAGTATGGCTCGGTATCCTTAGGTTGAAAATTCCTAAACCTCCGGACATAACAATAAGGGCGGTCTAGAGCCCATGTTGGGTATCCCAAAAATTATGACTCAGCAAAGCATAGTTGTTATCGTATGGCGGAACAATGCGTGGTTCTCTTATATTACCTCAATGGCTATATAATGATTATGTTTTCTCTGCTTCCAGAGATAATTATGGCAACAACTCTTGAATATGTTATGGCAGTATATAATCCTATTATATCTCTAGGGGTGACTCTTAGATATGTCAATGGCTGTGATTCTTGGATAAAACGTGGAAATATATCATATTATTCTATCTGTGGTTGATTTATATATCTATAGCTGCGGATTTTGGCTTCTAGTAAAGATGGCTTGGCACAGAGATCGAGGCTTGGGTGATATTGCATATGCATTTCAGGCATAATGTTAGTTTTTATGCATTATTTTATGAATGGTCTGCCTTATAATAGAATTAATACAAGTGTTGAATAAATTTATGCTATTTAAATTGGTTCTATAAATTGTACCCTTAACCCACCCCACCCCCACCCCACCCCCACCCCACCCCAGCCCCCCCCAATGAGCATATGGCTCACCCTCGCTTTTAAACAAAAAATTTCATGTGATTATGGCTTGGAAGATGAACATGAGTCAGGGTTTGGGATGCATTAGAAGTCTCTGATACCGACATCTTATTTTAATGTAAATATGTAAATATAGGCTAACTCTGGGTAACTTATAATATATTTTACTTTGTATAAATGTGGTACTTATTGGACATGTATGTATATGAGTATGTATCAATTTAACTTGGTGGTTGACGCGTGTTTAATAAATCTTAACTCATTATAGCTAAGTCTATAAAGGGATAGTGACGTCTTCGGCTTTAATAGCATTGGTTAATCATGTTAATTAAGGCGATGCGTCACACAAATACCCCTTTACTCCATCAATATTTAATTGACATTAATAATTTATTATTAATTATTATTATAATAAAACCTGTAGGTCGGAAAATACCGTAGAGGGGGGGGTGAATAGGGTTTTTAAACTTAATGGGATTTTTAAAATTAATTTAAAAATATTTGATGTCTATATCAATCAACCAAACAATAAACAAAGATAAATCCAATCACAAGGTGCAAATAATACAATATAAGAGTTCAAGAGATAGAAAGATTAAACCAATCAAAGTCGAAGACTTTTTGTCCACATGGTTCGGCTTGTTAGCCCCGACTCCGCGCTCGGTTAGTACCCCGAGAAATTCCACTATAACCGATCTTTTTCCGGGTGAAGATCAAACATCTACAAGTGTATCTTTCTCACACACTCTTACAAGTATTGAAATTCTCTCAATACTCACACAAGAATTCTCTCTTACTATCTTAAGAGATAAACCTCTCTTAATGTTTGAAAGAAATGATTTGGTGACAAACACCAATGTACAATAGCTCTATAGTGTATGAAGATTACAACTTAGGCTCACACTAAGAGATATCAAGTTTGATCAATAAAGTATAGCTCAAAATAAAAATGATTGATCAAAGGAAAATGTTCTTGAATCTTTGAATATTGAATGTAGATGAATAGAATAGTGTAGGAATGATTCAAGAGTGTTTAAATAAGTCTTAGATGGTGTATATATAGTCTAGGTAAGCATATGGCCGTTTGGAGGGAGTTGGTAAAAGTTTGGTACCAAAAATGGTAAAAAATCAGAACTCCAACGGCTAGTTTCTGGGCCATCAGTCGACTGAGTGGCCATCAGTCGACTGAGCATAGCTCATCAGTCGACTGATGGAGTCCACTGGTCTGAGGCCAGTTTTGCCAAAAATCCAATTTTTCACACTTTTGTATTTTAGCTCTAAAATCAATTTTGAATCTTGGGGAAGTTAAAATATAGGTATCCAAGACTTCTAGTATAGTTTTTATATTAAAAATAATTCATACAAATTTATAGAGAATTTTTAAAGAATACTAGTTTTCGGTAAACTATGTTTTTAAAGGCAAAACTAGTTTTGATCAAACTTGTCATGGTTAAATCATTGTATGAGCTATATGAATGATCAATAATATCTATTACATAAAATCTAAGCACTCACTCATATTATAAACGCTTCGAGTCTTCGTGATGCTTGATTTTCTTCGTTTCTATTTTTTTTTTGGCTTTTGTACTAAGATGCCATTGAAGGTGTATTGATAGAGGTGTGCAATGCTTGTAGATGGATGATCTTGATTCCGGCTTTTCGGTTAAATCCATATATGATCAATTATAGTGGCTATCACTTCAAACATCAACTAAGTTAATTTACACATGGTTTATTTTATTGTTATTATCAAAACAAGATTAGTGACTATCAAGTCAACAAAACCAAATACAAAATCATTCACATCATCACCACTCCCTATTTTCATAACACTCCCACCACTTTTCTCATGAACACTCTACTCCATCAACCTATACTCCACTACAATTCCTCCGCCACTGTTACCGTCATCATATCCCTTTTCTCTCTCCTTAGATCTTATTATTCTCTAAAGTTCCATCATTCTCTCCCTTCAAATCTACATATAAATGCATATGTTTATATGTATATATAACTCGGTTCCTACATGGACGAGGTATTATATGTACTTCCCATTTTGACCCACTTTTGGGATGAATTTTTTAATGAAATTTGGTAGAGATGATCTACACATAATGGAGATCATATTTACCAAATTTTATAAAAAATTCAATTCGAAAGTGGGTTAACTATAAAATTGAAATATACATATGTGCACATATATATTTCAATCTTGGAAATCACGGGAATGGGTTTAGCATAGTGGTCAAGAAAGATATTTATTCTGGCAAGGGGAATTGGATGTTTAGGGGAGAGAGATAATGTTAGGATGCTAATGGCCAAATTTATTTATGTGGGTATAAAAGGATCTGAGAAATTATCTTCTGCTTTAGTAAATTTTTTTATTTTTATTTTTTGTCAGAGCCTGGATAATCAACCACAAGAAGAGTTTCTAGAGTTTGTTCATCTTCAAGGGATAAAAGAGACTCAAGATCTTCATCACTAATTCCAAGAGCATAAAAGGTGAGATAGTACACCTTTTTTTCATTCTTAGATTTTTTAAATATTTTTTTGCGAAATGGCCAAACTTTTGGAAGATAAAACACTTATATATCGTTTTGCCTTAAAATTTCCTTTTCTTTACAAACTTCCATCGTTTTTTCTAAGGAAATCGGCAAGAAAGCTTTTCGGAAGGTAATTTTTTTCTAAAATGATTTCGCTTCTTATATGAACAATCACATGCATTCTCTTTGCATTATATTTTGAGGTGGCACTTGTTGCAAGCATTTGCAAGTTGCTTATTTATTTTTTCAATGTGAGAAAATAATTTATTCTGTTTATAGAGGCATTTAAGAGTATCAACTATTAGCTCATAAAAACTGTGCAAAAATAGAGGCTTGCTAAGTACCATGAAAAATAGCAAGAATTGTTAGAGTTTTGGCTCCTAGAGGCTTAGGAAGGCTTGTTTGAGATTCACATCATCAATGCTGTAAATACAATAAAACCACTTGGATATACGGTCATACTACTTCTCAAGATATGTCTTTAGAAAAAAAAACAGCACCGTATTAATAAAAAAGTCTTCCCAAGCAATATCTTGATAATGATTAGGGCGGCCAACAATTTCAGCATATAGAAATTATAGGAGAGCTTCTATAAAGGTGGAATTTTGGATCTGGAGTTGGCGGTATTCACCCAGACTCAAGTACCATTCTTTAAGTTTTCCTTTAAGTCGAGCAATAAATTGTCTCACAAAAATAGCTAAAGGGCAATATTGTTGATTAGTTGTGTGCCAGGATGCCATAGTTATGAGGTGGTCTTTCCATTTTGATGGTGGAATATCATCAAGTGTAAAAGCTTGTCAATTTTCACCCATAGGATTGTCTTGCACTGGTGGATCCACACGCAACGCTTATGGAGGAATTTATTCTGGAGAGTCTTCAACTGCAGGTTCTTGATTTTATGGCTCCATTATAAAAAAATCATTAAATTTCTCGAAGAAGTTTACATCATCATTTCCATTTATCTTAGAGGAAGATTCCATCTAGACAGTATAAATAGGTTTGCTCAAAGAGGAAAAGTTTTGGAGAAAATAAAATATACGGTTTTTTATTGTAACGGGATTAAAATCACTTGGTTGTTTGGAGGAAACACCAACATTGGGGTCAGATTCTAGAGGAGTACTTACAGCAGAAGGTTTATTAGAGCGAATTGGAGATAGTGGTCAGGAAGAGGTGATAAAGGGAGAACTATGTTGAATAAGCAGAGGTTGCGGATGGTAAGCAATGGTGAAAGCTTGTCAAGGTACAGTGGACCAAAGATGTGGTATGGTTTGTTTAAAAAGAAGTGGAGGCTCTTAAAGCTTGGTTTACTTTTGATGCCTTTTAAGATCTTTAAGCTGAGCTTTAAGATGGCATTTCTCAAGTTCCTTTAGAGAAACTACTTTGAAAGAAACAAAATCTTAAACAGTAATGGCAATATTAAGTAATTTTGTATGAAGGGCTTGAATTTTTTTTCTTAATTTCTTTGACTGGGGATTCTAACGCATTAACTTTTGTTGCACTTTCAAATTTAGTGGTAGAGATATGGGCTAGAACTTCATTTTGCGCATGGGCAATCTCAGCCTGCCAATTCAAAGTAGTTTCAGCATTAGTGACTTGTTTTGCATGAACAGTGGAATCGACGGAAGTTGGGTTCTTGATTTTCCATATGTGCTTGTTATATTGCTGGGGTTTTTAAAATTTGTCTAATGGGGAGAAATAAGTTTGGTAGCTTAATGAGGACGGGTTAAACATGTAAAAGGGTACTAGTGATGAGAGTAGTAGCCCTTTTGGGTTAAGATGTTTAAGTGTTTTTTCATATAATAGAGGTAAATGGGGTGGTAATTTGTTGGGTTTACAAAGAGTAGGAGTTGTGGACTGATGAGGTGGCTGAGATGGAAGGTTATTTTCATAGATGACATAAAACTCAAATTTTCCAGAAAGCTCTCTTAAAAGACCAGTAGTAGGGCCTCCTTTTTCATATCTTCGTTGAAGCTTTCATTGTGATGACTTCCTTTTGGGAAAGGATATTCGTCATCACAATTATAATTTGGTAAGCACTATAATTGCAAATCGTACCAAATATGGCCAGAAAAATCTATGCCTTGAAAAACTAGGCTTCCATTGGAAAAAACGTAAAATATTGGTATTTTTCCAAGATTATGGGAACAACTGGGTGGAGCATGTTTATTCACTGTAGTTTCTGCAGAAGTAGACGGTCAATGGAACTGTATTTCAACAGATCCATCCCTTTTTTGAATAAACAAGGGGCTTTATATTTAAACATGTCGAACTTCAATGTTAAAGCGTTCATAGGAGGTCACCTAAGAATCTGGGAGAAGATTAATTAAATCAGCCCTGGTCATTTTCCTTGGAACATAAGTCAACTGGGAGCAAATGTAAAATATATATTGAAGAGAATGTCATCTTTTGCATTAGGGTTTGAATTTCTATGTCAAAAGAAAATTTTCGGACTCTGTGAATAATCACCATATTAACCAAAGAACATCAAGCATGTCTTTAGAAACATTAGGCATTTCAAAGTTTTTGTATTTTGTCATTACAAACATTAAGTGTAACGCTCTGCTCTTTGGGGGCGATGAAAAATGAATAATAGAAAACAACTGTTCACAAATTACAATGATTCCAAAATACAATATAAACTACAACTATTTCTAGAATTCTCTTACGAGCTCTCACCGTCTCATCCCGTGACCTCACAGTGAGTACCTGTAAATAAAAAATATGTATGGAGAAATACACCGTATACAGAGGATGAAAGAAATCCGTGAAGACAATTTAACAATAACAACTAATACACATATTCATATCAAACATCATACACGGCCTCTTACCCGGTTTCTCTCATAGTTAAATGCTAAGTACCACCATAACAAACCTTGCCTTACCTCACCCATGCCCTCTCGTCAGACATTGCAAATCAAGCTATTAGATCTTGGCTAATCCCAGCAGGTGTATTTAAAGACGTACCATTCAATTACCATGGCACCATAGCCCACACATATACAAACAAAGCCAACAAACATACCAAAGGAATACAAGAATCAAAACAATAAGGAATGCTCTAGAGCTTTATGAAATGTATATGAAACACTTCTCATATCTCAACCATATAAATCATGCCATATCCAAAGCCCCAGTCAATGGAACTCCGTAATCTTTACTCTACCACGTCCCTCTCGATCCCAGGGACAATCTTCCCTTAAGTCGAATCATGTTTTGGAAGTGTTTTGGAGGTGTAAATCTAGAGAGAAGATGGAGAGAAACCATTTCTCTCAACCAGGGGTAAAGGGTTTATGTATAGGGAGATGGAAAGCTCTAGAATCCTTTAGAACCTCACTAACCGACTTAACAACATGTGCCTATTGGACACATAACATGCGCCTATTTTCTATTAACAGGCCCCTGTCCAACAGTGAACACAAGAATACTCGAAACCACTCCAAACAATCGCCTATTACCCATGAACAGGCGTCTAGTGGTTGTTGTTATAAATTTTAATACTCGCAAGTGCACGAATCAATATATAATATAGTTAAGGCAAGTGCGAGGTCGAACCCACAAGGACTCACACAATATGTTTAAATTTTGTCTTGTTAATTTTTCACTAATTCCTAATTTAGCCAAGAATAATTGGTGAAAATCAAACTAATAAATTAAATCAAAATAAAGTAAAGCAAGTAAACTAAATCAATGGAACTAAATTAAATAATACGAAGCAAGATAATAAAATTAATAAATTAATTAACTAGGGTTTTGAAGTCATATATTTAATATCATCTTTCTAAGTATTCATGCGCATAAACTCTACTCTTATCTCGCACTAAGTTGGTCTCTCGACTCTATTAGATGATGAAAATAAAATCATTCAAGTTCAAGTAATTTATAAAATCCAATTGTAATTCTTCCACAGCCAAACTAATGTATAAGATCAAAACACTCACTATATCCGTCAAAACACACCCTATATCTGCTCTCAACAAATCATAAGGTGAATACAACAAAAAATAATGAGAATCCAACTTTATTTTTTTTTATCAATTAAAATAGGCATCCAATAGAAAGAATTGTATTTAACATTAAAGTATTAAATTAGTAGCGTCAATTGGCATGAATACGTGCAAGGGAATCAATTAAATATACCCATCCTAACTCTAGCACAAATTTACGCTAGCATAATAAAAATTAAATAACACATAAATTGAAAGAAAACTTACTTGACATTAATAAAAAATAAAATTAAGTCTTCAATCTTCAATACTTCAAAGTAAAAATAAAAGAACAGAAAAACAAAGAAAAGAGAGGAGAAAAGAGGTGCTGCGGCAGTGCTGCTGCTGTCTACCATGAATTGCAGAATTGCATCCTTTTATAAAAATTGGAGCATACAATCCTAGTGGGCATTGGTCTAATTATACAATTGGTAATGGGCTTGAATAATTAGGCTTGGTCCAATAATTATTTGACAAGTGGGTTGTCATTTGGTGGGCTGAGCTTGTAATGGCTGGTGAAAGTGGCTGGGGCCTATTTATTTGAGCACAACTTATTAAATTTTCGTCATTTTTTACTGCTTCATTTGCGTCACAATTTCGGGCCCCGAGATAACTGAATTTGAAAAGTATGCACTGAAAAGTTGTAGCTCTCGAATTCTCTTCAATTTAGGCTCAAGAATCGCATTATTTGGAGTTCCGAATAAAAAGATATGCATCCATAAGTATTGAGCACTTTTAGGTGTCTTCATAAGCTTTAATTTCTCTATTTTGTCAATCTTTTCCAATTCTTTACTAACACCTGGAAAGCATTAAAAAGATAAAAATTATTAATAATTTACGCTCTTTAAATTATAAACTAACATAATAAATTATACCAATTTCTTAGCAATCAGTGCCCAAAATTTATAGGATTAGTTCAAAATACTATTAAATCAGACACGGGGTGTCACATTAGGTAATGTTGAATTTATATTTCCACATGCTTATAATGTTTTATAATTTTGATAATGTTATTTTATATGTTTTGGACTTTAGGTTGGTGAGTTGATGAAACAAATTAATTTTTAAAACTTTATGTTTGTGCTTAAAATGGATTAAAAAATAATCTTTTTAACATAAAAAAAATGTACTATATAAAATATTTTTAACATTTTTAAAAAGAAAATGATTCGAGTTTCCCGTGTAACCCTGTACCCGACGACAAGTACGGGTACAAGAATACTTGAAACCTCTAAGCGAAAATGGGGGGCATATGTGGGTGATATTGGTAAGCAGAGGCGGGTACAGGAACCCTATATCTGTCCCCGAACTAACCCGCTGCCATCCTATAACAAACTTGCATATATTCAAGTGAAAAATAGTTCAATCTATTTTAATTTAGCATTAAAAATACCTTAATTAAAATGTGTTTGGCAACCAATTCCAAATTAAGGTTAATTTAAGTTGTTAAACACACCACGAATAGTTTTTACTTGCAAGTATTAAATATTGTTCTATCTTATAATTACATTGAAAAATTTCTTCTATAGTATTAACATAATTTTATTGAATTTAAACCTTTAATCAATTCATCTTCATCTACTTTTTCTGGATTTTCTAATTCTATAGATTCTATACTATATACACCAATATTGTCTATTTCTCCTTCATCATAAATACTTTTCTAACTCAGTATAAATAAAATGAATTTTAAATATAGTAGCTTAGACTTAGAAAAAATAAAAAATTAGCAAAAATAACATAATTTATAAGAGAAAATCCTCAAAAACATTGGGAGAAAAATTAAATATATAGAAGCAAAATTAGAAATTATCAATCCTGATATTACAATAAAAAATAGCAGATATAGCATGTAATTTAGAAGACTAACAAAAATTTAAGAACAAATTAGAGAATTGCTTAATTTAAGAGAAATAAGAAAACGTAATAATAAACACAGATCACCAGCTTTTATGGTAAGAAATCATTCAAAAATTAAAAGAGGAAAAAGCTAGAATGGTAAAAAAAGAGTGAATGATGATACATATGAAAATAGTTACAAGATACCTAATAAAGAATAATTAATAAATAAAATACAACAAAGTAAAATCTGTAGTAAATTTGATTGTAAATCGGAATTTTGGCAAATAAAAATGAGTAAATATTCAATAGAATGATACGTTTACTTGCTAAGGCCATCTTTATGGTATGTAAAGTGTAGTGTAAAAATGTGTATTTCATCAATTAAAAAAGAATTACACCGGGTGGAAGTATTGCCCATGACTTATCATATGTCGTGCCTAATAATCCATGCTACACATATGATATGTCGTGGCAGCAAATTTTTTTTGTTCCTTCTTTACGACATATCATAGTCGTGGCACTTGAAATTGTCTCCCACGACATATGATAATCGAGGCATGGTTTATTGTTACATCATGTGTCAGGTAAAAAAATGTCGACCTGAGTATTTAGCTTCGGTTTATTTTGTCCATACATTGTACTACCAAAATAGCAAATTTGACTTTTTACCTTGTGGGGTGGAGATGTCTAAAGACATTTTGAATTGTTATTATGCCTTTTATTAAAAAAGCAGCAAAATATTCAATAAAAAAAAGATAAAAAGATTCAAAAAAAAAATCTGATTTTGTATGAACATTGACAATGTTTTAGATAGTAATAGAAATAAAAACATAGAAAGCATTTAGAAATAATATGTAATGAATTTTTAAAGCAAGGATTAATAATAAGTAGTAAAAAACTGCATCTAGAAAAGGAGAAATTGAATTTCTAGGATTATATATTAAAGAAGAAAAATAGAATTAAAGAGCATATTATTAAAAAGGTGTTAGATTTTCCTGATAAAATAGAAGATACAAAACAATACAAGCCTTTTTAGGATTATTAAATTATGGAAGAAATTATATTCAAAATTTAAGTAAATTAGTAGGACCTTCATATAGTAAATTAGGAAAAAATGGACAAAAAAATTTAATAGTGAAGATATTTCTTCACTATTGGAAAATATTACAAAATTACCATGGAAAAATAATTACAAATTATTCAAACAGATGCATCTAGTCTAGGATGGGCAGGTATATTATTACAAAGACCATCATAAAAAAGTAGTAAGAATCAAGAAAATATGTAGATATTGTTCTGGATTGTGTTTCTAAAACTCAACAAAATTTAACATATACTGATTTAGAAATATTAGGAATAATTAATAGTATAGATAAATTTCAATTATATTTAAATAGAGAATTTTTAATAAGAACTGATTATAAAAATATAGTAGAACATTTTAATAAAGCTAAAAGTTCAAGGCAGTTAGCAAAAAAATGGATAGCTTTTATGATAATATTACAGGTAAGGGTTTTAATCATATATTTAAATATATTAATATATAGTAAAGATAATTACTTAGCTGATATTCTTCTAGACTAATTTTTCAACCTTAATTTTGCAGACGACATCATGTTCAAGAGTTACAAGATGACAATATATTTTATAATACTAACATCAGCAACAATAGTTTATTTACTATTCTTAATTCAACTCAAAAATTTAGAAATAATATGCCATTTATTGAGATGCAAAAGCAGATTTTTGACAATCTTTGGTTCAATAGAGAATACAAAAAATCTTTTATGCATACAATGAATTTTCTTAATAAAAACCGTTTGAAACAAATTTGTATATTTAAAGTTTTGAGTCTAAAATTCACTCTTTACAAATAAAGATCATGAAACTTTGATAAAACATTGTTTTTTTTTTAAATGAAAAAGAAGCAAAGTTACAATATTATACATCATCGGTGCTATAAGCTCAAAATTTAGATACAAACTACAAAGTGAACAACTTTGGTTTGTTCACTATTTTCATATATACCCCTTGACTCTTTCTACATGCACCTCAAACTCGATCACTAATTAAAGTCCATTAATCAAACAGAAAGAGTTAGAAAATAACACTAAACAAAAAAACGCATAACGTGCTTTTGCACTAACTTTCTAGTCTTCCAAACACGCAAAAGTCTACATACAGTAACGTATAGGCTTTGCACGCAATGACATTATCGACAGATATAATTCAGTTTCTAAAAATAGTTACATTAACAAGTATATCTTGATAATTGAATAAACTGTAACTATGATCAAACAGCTAAGCTAATTGGTCTGCTTTTCTATTTCAAAAAAAAAGCAAGAAGCTAATTGGTCAAAATAAAATTAAATATATTATCGATTTTGCTTTCTTCAAAAGGATGCAAATTTACTGATGTTATACAATATTCATCATCTAAGATTTTCTTAAATGAAAAACACCAAAGATATGTTGAAATTTATTAGATTTGTAATTACCGCGGGTGTAACCAACCTCAGCGCTTGTCCTAATCCTATCCCAACTTCCCTCAACTTCCATTAACCACCGTTTCTTGGATCCTATAAAAAGGATCGTTTGACAAGGATTTTAGGCATTGAAATCCAAATTGGAATTTGAGGAAGAGAGAAGTAGATTAGGGTCAAGAGCAATTATACATGGAGAGAAACACAAAGAATTCGCCAAATTTTAATGTGTTGGTGCAAGCACTTTGGAAGAGAAAGTTATATTCTGGTAGACAGACATCTGAAGAACCACAAGCACACAAGTGGGGTGTATTGCATATTCTATCGGATTCATTGTATGGTTCAATTTTGTTGTGACGTTTTATAATTCACTTTGTATTGTTTCCATAATAGATATATGCCTTTAATTACCGGAATTTTTTCCAACAATAAAAACTAAAAATTGAAATTGAGCTTTGAACAAAATTCAAATATTCAATGGTATAAAATGAACTATCTTGTTGATCACCAATCTGAAAATGAAAAATTGAAAAAATAAATAATAAATGGACATGTCTATATCTCAACTATGCGCCGATGTTAATTTGGGCACATCGTACTCGGAGTACAATTGATCTGGTAAAAAGGTTTACATCATATTACCCATACCATGGTTTTGAATATTTTAAAATTTTTGATTTCCTTCAATTCTGCTTTAAATGTATTAGTAGTGTATCGCCAATGAAAAAAGCACAAAAAATAAAAAAAAAATAAAAAAAAAAAAAAACCCTCCGTGTAGACTACACTAGTTAAGGGAAAAGGGCAACGTCATCAGTGACGATGCTGATGACATCAGCTAAATTAATTTGCACATGCTCTCACGTGCCGACACCATGCCAAATGTTTTATAATGTGCATGTCTTGTATTTAAAGTGTCGATTTGTTTGTTATTATTATTATGATTATTATTATTATTATTATTATTATTATTTTCCCATAGTCAAGCTTGTTGTTTATTTATTAAGTCCAAAAGAGTGAGTGGATTATTAAACAAATTTAGTACACAAAACTCCCTAGAAAATAACGTATGTCTCGTAGTTTCAGTTGAAATGGGATAAAATGCCATGTAAAAATGTTTTTCAAAAAATATTGAGGAAATAATATGTTTTTTGAAATAAGAGTTTTTTTTTAAATATTTTTATGTAATAAGGGCTTGTTTATTAATAATATTTCAAATGAAGGTATTGGATTAAAATTGCATATGTGCAAATTTAATTTTGTACAAAATTGTGATTTGTGCAAAGTTTGCAATTTAAAAAAATTTAATGCCAATTTCTTTTGCAGATATATTTATATTTTTTAAAAAGTATATTTTATGTGTCACTCATGAGACTCTAAATCAATAGCAAATAAAATTCAATACATAATAATGTATGAAGTTTTTTTGTCGTGCGTGATTAAAGATATGATAAATTAATTAATCATATCCGGTATTTGTATCAGAAATGATAGGATAAGCAAATTATATCATGGTTTGGTGCATGGTGGACAAGATACCTTTATCATGTCACGTGGTTTGGGGGAACGCGGGATATAATTGCACTCGATTAATTATCATTTATCCCATTAGAACCGGATAAAAAAAACCCGCCCCTATAAAACTATACCACCCCCTAAATGGTATTATGTTATCCCGTGGTTACCGGATAACGATGCGAATATAAATATAAAATTTTAATTAATTTTATTTTATTTTGATCCTCTTCTTACGCTTTTTAGATAATCAAATTAATTAATGAAAATTTTCGACCAACCAAATCACAATAACTCAAAAATAAAATTCATTTCTTAATATGATATAATATAGTATTTTTATTTTCTTTTATTAAATAAATGTATTTATAAGAAACTTTAGTTTTATAAAAAAGTAAAATTTACATTAGAATTTGAAACTATACTAATGCTTTATTTCGTAAATATTGTATGTAATATATAACTTTTCTCCCAAAAAGGTTTTTACGAAGCTTATTTATAAATGGGAGAATTGCATTAGCAAAAAATAAATTTTGTGTACAATAATTAAAATTGGATGTATTTTTAAATAAAAGCTAGTTTTGTTGTATATTATATATCCAAACTTGTAATTCAGGATTCCATCAAATGCAAAATTATTAATATCTTTATTCGACTAGTTCTTATCCTATCCGGTCCCACTTAATCCTTATCCGACTTATTCCTTTCCTATCCTATCCTATATAATTTATATCCAATTATTCCGACTTTATCCTATTTGGTTTATCCTATCCGATTCACCTTCTTTTCGGCGCGCCAAATGCACCCTATTAGAAAACAAGGAGTGCACATAACCCAAAAAAGACTATCATGTGTGTTTTATTAATAAATAGATTTAAATTTGTAACTTGTTGAAATAACTAAAGTATGTGTTGTGCACGATTTTGTGCGTATTTTAGACCTCTTACTTACATTTGTTTTCTCTATTTTAAGTAGTAAAAGTTATTTAATTTATTTATTTTTAGTATATTGTAATTAATTATATAGTAGGTGAAGAAAATATTGAACAATTGTTGGATTTAGGGTCTTTTGATAATAACATGAAAAAGGAAAATAAAACAATTTATTTTTGTAAGAAGTTGGAAAATAAGTAAACATGTGATGAGATGTTTTCTTTTTTTGTGACATTTTCCATTAAGAAATTTTCTTTGTAGTTGAGTCTTGAAGAAGAAATTTTTTTTCACAAAAATAATAAAAGATGGAGGACATCTATTCAAAAAAATGAGCATAAAGGAAGAGTATATCATTACATGCCTCAACTTATTTTCCGTCTTCTTACTCAAATTAAGTATTTTTATTTTCTTTTTCCATGTTGTTATCAAACAGAGCCTTAGTGAATAAAGTAATCAAAGTCAAGAAAAAGCAAATCAAAAAATAATCGTATTGGAGAAAGTTATGCAGCAAGTAGGTATTTTGAGTATACATTTTTGCTCAGAACTTGGTTTTGGTGTTATTATTGGTTGGAAAGAAAATTCAAACATCTGCAACCTTTTGTGTTTTGAGTTTTATCAAATTAGGAGGTTTAATTTGTCAAAAACAATCCCAAAACTATTGCTAGTACGTGCATAATGACGAAAATTAAGATGTGGCAGTCTACACAAAAAAATAAAACTCTCCGCCTCCATTTAAATTTCTTACTCCTTACTCTTTATAATTCAATTCTTATTCAACTTATTTTCATATTTTCATCATTAAACTCTAACTCTTCTATTATTATATAAATCATTCTTTTTAAAAAAAAAACCAGAAAATCCTTCTATATGTGGTGCAAAATTTAGGCCCAACCCAAAGTGATGATTTTAGAAAATGAGTTTTACTTTAATAACAAGAATGTGAACTTAGGACAAGGTATTTTTGTGGTACGTACGTTCCTCTGGTAGTTGTTTATGTTAATCGACAGTACATCCTATGTTTATGTGTGGGTGATTGTTATATCGAGCTCTTAAGGCTGTCAATCAATGTATGATATTGATTAAAATCTCTCTCTCTCTCCTCAAACAGAAAAAAGGCAAACAAGTAATTTACTAGCAGTCAAAGTATTCTACAACCAACAACAACCCTTCTTCTGAGCCCACCTTTTTATATTTATACATATAGAATTAGGGTTAAATTCGTTCATTAAGGTAATAATAAAATAACCAAGAGGGGTAAGACTTGCATAACACTCCAAGTTTCTCTCCCTTATCCATAACAACAACTTTTGAAGCGCTGCACATCTGTAGTGGTGTAGTGGAGGTCAGTACGATTCTGTACAGGGTCCCTGCAATTCGATATAATTCTCCTCATGCATTTTTCACGTGGTGAGGCACGTGTGCCATTCCTTATCGGAAGATGACCTCGGCTCAGCCGTCTCTGCTACTTCGGATATCGGCAACTCGATGCGCCATTCTGCTTGTTCCCTCTGCTCATGACAGGCCTGTTGGCCTAGTTTGCCATATAGGCTCCTAAACAGATTGGGCCGACCTAGTTTTTCTTAACCAAATTATATACTCCC
>JAKCWG010000283.1:0-106276 GCA_021464415.1 Lonicera japonica
AAAAAAAAAAATTTAGTTTAACTTAATTTTAAAAAGTAAATAGAATGAAATAATAATAATTTCTCACTTTTCCTAAAATATATGTAAAATGGGAATGAAAATTATAGCTAAATAATTGTATCTCATTTTTTTCTCGATATAAGGAATTTTTTGTCTTTTAAATGTATTATTATTAATATATTAATTTTTCATTTGAACTTACTTTTGGTTAAACTTCCTCATTAATAGTATTTAATAGCTTAATGATTCTTATATTAAAATTTTATTTTTTTTATTAGAACTTGTATTTTCGAATCCTTTTGTTTAATAGTTAAAATATGAAAACTACGTTTTTTTTTCATTACAGTCTAGGTCTTATAATCCTTAATTATCATAATAAAATTAAATTTAAAATTAATTGTAGTAAAATTAAATAGACGGTCTTCATCTTAAGTAAATATATAGTTTTTTTCATGATTAAGAAATTTATTATAACTCGAAACACTATCACGCTTTATCTGAAAGTACGAATTCACAGATTATTTTAATGAAGCATCATTGTTACACTTTTGGCTCATTTGGTTGCCCCTCAAATTATAAATTAGACAGTTTACGATTTTCACATTTAATTGTATTTGGTTGTGAAAACTTAAAAATCGTCATTGTTGTAATTTAAGTTCAATCATTAAAACTTGTATAACTCATTTCAAGTAAAAATATAGAGATTTACTAATTATAGAACTAGGGAATCCAATCCAATTATATATTTGTAGCATAATTAGAGTATGCACTTAGTATTGATATCTCTAGACAAAATTTACAGAGGATTTTAGATCCGAGATTCAAACTGAGGGGAACTATAGGGGATGTTGGGGTTGTAACTTGAGATATTGCCTCTATAGAAGCAAGATATTAGCATCGTATTAGCTCGTTACATCTTAAAGTTAATAAATTCTTTAAAAAAAATACCGTAAAAACCTTTAGTGATACTCTATTAAACTTCCATTTAGTTATTAAAAAAAAAGGTTGGCCTTAACTTGGGCCAATTATATAATTGTAATATATATAGTAATAACTTTCACAATGTAATAAATTATAGATTATTTTTTGGACCGCCTTCAATAAATTTGCCTCCATATAGTAATAACTTTCTAGAATACAAAAAATATTTGTAATGTTATTGAGATTGTGCATTTAACCTTTTAGCTTATATATATATATACATTCAGTTACATAAGCGAATCAAATCCCATGTTTGTCCCCTATTAATCCCGGCCATGTGTCGATGAGCATTATCACTATATCATAAAGTTTTCATGTATTATTGAGCTAATATTTATATCATTTTCAACAGTCTTGTATAATTTTTGTTTTGTGTAAAAAATTACATGTTTTGTAAAAAAAAAAGTCTTCAGCAATCTTTTTAAAAACTTTAACACCTCGAATTTGTATAAAACGGTTGTGTAAACTAGAAACCCAATTTACACATCCATGTCATCTTCTCTCCTTATTTTTTTTTTATAAAAACTTTAAAATGCTATAACTAAAAAAGTAAAAAAATAAATTAATATAATTTATATATTTGAAATTTACCCATGACGAGTTATAAAATAAGATCTATTGTGATTATGAAATTATGTATAAAAAAATTTCACATAAAATTATTACATTGCATATAATGATATATTTTATTTGTTCATTTAAATTTTACACATAAAAAAATTGGAGCGCAAAATGAATATGTGCATAATTTATATGTAAAACTACCTTACATATAAAATTTTACAGAAAAAATATACACAACCATCTTAGAGTGTTTTTTTATTTTTTATTTTTTTTCTTTTTTCCGTGGGAATCTCACGTCTAACCCTAACGAATTACTACTCAGACTCCACTATTTCTCTCTTTCGCCGTTTCTCTCTTGCTCTCTCTACTGTAACCCCAAATCATCGTTGCTGACTTGCTGTCCAATACTATTGTCGCCGATCACCTTCCGACGACCACCGACACATTCACACACAGGTCAATCTACTCTCTATATATAGCAATGTGTTGTCCCGTACTCCCGTCGTATGTCTCAGATCTATAGATATACGTTGTTAAGCAAACAAATGTTAATCCTCACTTGTTGCTATACAATTTAAGCCTTCATTAATTATATTTTCTTCTCCCATTTTTTATGAAGCTGTCCAGGTAACTTTTTTTTGCTAGAATCCTTACTTTTGAATCTAGGGCTTGTGGTTATCAGATCTACCTGTGTATAAATCTTCATTGTGACTTTTTGTTTTAGTTGTTTTATATTTATATATCTATTATAGAGATATCTACCCTCTCGACTTACGACTGTCGGTCCGCTGAAGAACCCCCAACCACTTTGGTAAAGGTGAGCTCGTAGATACAATGCAAAAGAGGGGAAAAGGGGCTAAAATAAGAGTCACTGTAAGTTTTTGGTCATATGAGTGGATTCCTTTTCCATCTTTTCTCTTCTCCTACCTTCTACAAGTATCGTTGTTGTTACTACTTTTTCTACTATGTTTATATTATATATTGCGGATGTCTATTTATCTTAAATTGTTTCAGTGTGTTTTTGTGATTGAATTACAAGTTGTGGTTTAATCTAATACACATGACATGATCTAATGCATTGAACAAGTCAAGCTCATGTAGAGAAAAAAAGGGATATATATTAGAAGTCCTTTCAGTGGTAGGCCTCACTAGTATCATTTGTTAATCTTAGCTTATATGTTTCCTTGTTGGATGCCCACTCTTAATTCAAAACATTTGGTCTTTGAAATGTAGAGGGGTGAAAATTGAAGCACACCAGATTGAAGGACAACTTGCAAGGTACAATCCGTAAATTGTTTGAATTCTACATCCCTCATTACTTTAGTTGCTAGATTTACAAACAACCTACATAAAAAATTGTTTATTATTTTTCATATTCATAGTTTGGTTTATTAAAGCTACATATTCTGCAGACGCTCTCTTCACCCTTATTCTAAGCCATCAGAGAACTTTTTAACTAACATGGAGAAATTCGTACTTATACGCTTATATAGTTTTCTTGTAGTTGAGATTAATGCTATATGAAGTACCATAGATTTATCACATAAGGGTAATGAATGTCTAGTTTATATGTTCTCTTTAGGAGTAGTTTGAGGTTCTCCATTTATTACAAGTGTTATTGATGCCAGGATTCTTTTTAGTGGTAGTATTGTCCTAAGCTGATAGTTCACTCTTTCTTTTTGGACTCCCCAATTTTGAGTCGGTGGACCTATTTATCAACCAACCAAATCTCACAAGAGTAAACAAATTTTATTCTTTAACCATGATGAAGTGGAATCTGAGTATTCTTTGCCTAAAGAAATACAACAATATGATGAATTTGCTTATTGTGATAATTAGTATTTCCTTCTAGTGTTTTTTTATATCCACTATCTGTAAAAACCTCTGTGCAAAGGGGTAAGGCTGCCTATAGCTAAAGCCTCCCACGAACCCCACATCGTCCGGCCTCATTTACGGGGATACGCTTTTTAGTGCTTAGGTATTCAATATGTTTCTTGTTATTTTCTTGAATTGGTATGTATATAGTCTTTGTATCCAGATCACAAAATTCCATTTAACTATGTATAACCTATATGCCAGCAGTTATTGTTTTGCATTACTTGTATTTATTCCTTGGTAACCATTTTCGTTTACCTTTTTGCTTGCTATTTTCCTCTCTTACAGTTAGCATATCTTGATTTGTAATTTTTATTCCATGTCTATAAAGGTGGTGCCTATAAAGGTGATGCAATCCCAAGCATCCCTTGGTGGTGACATATATCAAAGTGGCAATTTTTCAATTTGAGGTACATATTTTTCAATTTTTTCCAGCTTTTGAACATAATTTATAGGGCCGATATTCATCCAGAATGTATTTCAGTTGTCACAACAATTAATTGTTCTCTTTATCTCTAATTAATTTTTTCTTATAAATTTCATGCAATTTTTAAATTGAACTTATATGCCTGTGCTTTTTTTTATTTTTTATTCCTTCTTTTTCAGGGCATGATATGTATACCATTTTGCTCAGGAGAGTGTAATATTGTAAGAGGTGCTCAAGGAAGGCACTCTAAAGATCATCAATAACGTATATTTTTAAAAGCTATCTTGTAAAATATTTATTTCTTAATTGTTGTGATACATTTACATGATTGAATTTATTCTCATTTGAATTTCTAATGGGATTGAATTGTATGAAATGGTTATTTTTTCCAATTTGGTAAATGTTTGTTTTGTTGCATATACAATTTAGATGGGTCCCGCAAATATGTAAATATATATATTTTTTAATTAAATTATGTAGTTTGACACGGTGTGCAACAGTGCCAAAAACGTTCCAAAGTTGTACCAAAGTTTAAACTAAATTGGCCCGTGCTGTGAAACGTGTTTTAACCACGGAGAGCCACGTGTCTCACAATTGGTACGGTTGGTGACCGTGCCTGATAAGCGCCAAATTCTGTGAATTGGTACCCTTTGACCAAAAAATTGCACACTTTTAGCACGGTACCGAGCAGTACTAAAACATTTGGTACGGCAGTATTTGGCACGGCTCCGAGCCATGCCAATGTCGGTCAGCCACGGCGTAGAACCGTGCCAATTAGCGAATTTTGGTGTAGTGTTATAATATAAGTCGATAACTCCAAGTGTCGAACCATAAGGATGGTCGGAAAGATGTAGAATGAATCACGATTTGATCCAATTTATATTCCTTGTAAACTGGTTTGATTTTTAGGATTGACAAATGTAAATTGGTAGTGATTGTAACTAAGTTTGAGAAAAGGCTAAGGCAATCGGAATTGGTTTGTTATTATAGTTAGGTGAAAATGATCGATCTCATACAAGGTTCTAAAATGAATTTCCGAATTCGAGAGCATTTTACACTTCCCTAAGATAAAGGGTGCAAAGCCTTAGCAACTCATTCCCATGTAATGCCCTATAAAGAGATGGTGCAATTAAAACTCAATCGGGCATAAATTTATAACCCTTATCTCGTAGCAAAGGATGTGAAGCCTTAGCAACTCGTTCCCTTATAATGCTAAAACAAGATATTGATACGAAATTCATTAAATGAAAGATAAAACACACTAAGCATTTGAGAACTCATGGTTAGTTTTTCTTCTAGGCAATTGACTTGATTGAAATAATGGTCAACTAAAAAGTTAACTCAAGAACCTCAACAATTTCTTTGTTTAAGTTTGGAAAGTCTATTTGGAGAAAAAGTCATCCTTGTAGACTAATTTGATAAATGTACAATGAATCCTTGATTAATGGTGTGGTGTTGTTTATGACATAAACTTAAAGATCCTCCTTGGTCCCACCTTAAACAAGAAGATGACGAGTTTAAAACATCACATAAAATATGTAAAGCATTCACCATATCATTAATATATCAATGATTGGAATCCTAAATTTATGGTGATTCTATGAAAGTTAAGAACTCAATAAACTTGATATAAAGAGGCAAATCTTTCATATATTGGAAGAACACAAATTTTCAAGAAATACACAAGTGTATCATCTCCCCATTTATGCTTAAGAACTATATAAACTTGGCATATAAAGTCAAATCATCATATGGGGATATCTTGTAATATTGTGCAATGGTTGATTAAATAAAGAAGAAGAATGATTCAAAAATATTTAACAATACTAACCAAGAAATAAGATCATACTCACATAATAATCACATTGTAAATTTCATCTTTAGCCTTAGCAAATAAATTCACTCCCTAATAAATGTAGAGAAAAGAACTATAGAAGTGTATTATATTTCTCTTCAATGAAAATTACAAGCTCCGGAAAATGATTGATATATAAGATAATATATATATATATATATCCCCCGAATACAATGATGAAGACTATATATATATGTTGTGTTGTCTCCGGTCTCCCTCTCATTTCTCTACTTAAAACCTAAGAGAAACTAACCCTTTTGTCCCATGGATAATAACCACCTTTGTATTAAATACAATATTCATAGAGACCGAGAATTGTAGCCACATATTAGTCTTCAAGCTAGCTATGGGTTGATGAGCAAAATAAGGGAGGTGACATAAAGCATCAAGTATGACTTCTAGATCAATCTTGGCTTGGGCTAGATTGATCTAAGTGTTGGGAATAATTCTATGATTGATCTAGCAAAAAGCTAGATTGATCTAACACTTGAGATTGATTCCAAGATTGATCTAGCTAAAAACTAGGTTGATCTCACAACCTTTCTACCATCTTTAGATTGATCTTGGAGTGAGTTAGATTGATCTAACCCTTTGACTTTCTACTTTAGAGGCAAAATTAAAATTTCTTGGTTGATCATTCTTCCTTTGTCTAATTCATTTCTCGAGATCTAAAGGCACCAAAAAAAAATACAAAATGTACCTTTCCAAATTCACTACACCAGAATAACCTTTTTGCAATGGACTTAATCCGTTGGAAAAAATATTTCTAACACATAAAATCCGTTACTAATTAAGCGTGGAAAACACTTTAGTAACGGATATATCTGTTACTAAAATTAACCAAAATCCGTTACAAAAAAAATATTTGTAACGAACTAAATACATTACTAATCTGTTACAATACTAATTTTAGTAACGGATTTAATCCGTTACAAATATTAAACAATCGTTAAAATAGCACGCAAAAGTAATCACAACTGTGATGGTTTGTAACATAATATAACTGTTACTAATGAAAAAATGTTACATATTTGTAACGGTTTATAGCCATTACAGTGTCAGTTTATTTTTATTTTTATTTTTATTTTTTTGTCGATTATTGCTGTATATGACAATACAAATTCCTGTAGCTGTAAATGCAACCAATTTTAGCGCACACAATTCAAATTCCCATATTATGTTCTAATAGTATCATACAAAGCAATATTCATCCAAAAACCAACAAACTAATATTCTTCTAGAAAAACAACTCAATATTCATCCAAAAACCAATAAACTAATATTCTTACAAAAATACGTAGATACAAGTGGTGCTAGATGAAGGGTGATAAATTTGAAAAAAAATCCAATTTTATCGGCCATGGTTGGTTTCTATTGGGTTCAAGCTAACACGGTGGCTGAAACGAGCGTTATTACAGGCAATATGACCCTGCATTTAAGAAAACAAAAAAGATTAACATGATAATTGAATATAAACATAATCAAAACAGTTAATTTCTCAAGTCTGTGATCATGAGTTATTTTTCACCTTCCTTTCTCGAGTTTTGACTTCAACTCGTCAAGTGATAAACGCGTAATTTTGTAGTCGCTAACGCTCTTTTGATTGTGTTTATCGCGTTTATTTTAGCCTAGATTAATTAAATTAACCCACTTTTGCACACACACTCAAAATATCAAGAATTGCTTTAACATGGCTCAAAGTAGCCTTTTCTAGTGTCTTGATTGTGCTCATAGATTTTGGAAGCAAGTTGGGAAGCTTTGGGAAGGATTCAAGAGAGATAGAAGCCAAAAGAGAAGAAAAAAAGTCTCCCGAAGTGTCCTCTGATCAATCAGAGGAGCCTCTGATTGATCAGAGGCCACCTTTTAATGCAAAACATGCCCTCTGATCGATCAGAGGGTTCTCTGATCGATCAGAGCCCACCTTACAAGCAAGCAAAATCTCCCCTCTGATCGATCAGAGGAGCCTCTGATCGATCAGAGACCTCCCAGAATGCACAGCACAGCCCCCAAAAGCAGTTTTTCTCCCCTTTTGATGCATTGAAACTCACCAACAAGTGCTGGACTTTCTATTTTTGTTCTAGGCTCAGGTGTTTACCCAGGGGTCTCTTAGAAAGTGTGCTAGAATACCCATTTTTGGGCATTGCTCTCCCATTATTTAATTGCTCTTTGTCCCTCATGTAATGTATGTAATTTTCTAGATCTAGATTCAAGTAGCATAAGTATTATTTTCCTGCACTTTGTTTTATCATCTATCACTTGTAAGAAATCTAGTGAGAGAAACTCTTGAGAGAAATGGAAATCCCTTTAATGGTTTTTGTTCATACAACAATCATGGAGTAGTTTCATTGCTAAGGCTAGAAGATGAAGTTTGCATTGCATTAATTATGTAAGTTTGTTTCTCATTCCATTGTTAGTGTTGTTAAATACTTCTTGAATCCTTCATCTTCTCCATTCAATCAACCATTCATAAGCTAGTAAGATAATCCTCATAAGGTGATTTGACTTTGTATGCCTTGTATACATAGATCTCAAGCATTAATGAGAAGATGATGCACTTGTGTATTTCTTATTAGCCTATGTCCATTCCTTCTATGATTGAGATACTTTACATTGCCAAGCATGTTTAGTCTTTGAGTATTCATAGAAATACCATAAATTTGAGATTCCAATCCTTGAATGCTTTAATGATATGTTGAGTGCTTTCTACACTTATGTGATTTTGAGACTCAATATTTTCTTAGTTAGAGTGTTGCCAAGGAGGATCTCTTAAGTTTATGCCATAATCAACTACACTAATCACCATAAGGATTCAATTTGTATTTATCAAATGTGTCTAAATCGGATGATTTAATCTCCACCTAGACCTCCCAATCTTAGGCAAATGAAATGTTATGATTTATTGTGCTAAACTTTTTAGTTGGCCATTTTCATAATCAAGTCAATTGCCTAGGGAAACTAACAATGAATTCTCAATGCCTAGTTTAATTTTATGCCTTTTCTTTTGGTGTATCTCAAGTTTGCATCTTGGTTGGACATTATATGGGAATGGGTTGCACTTGCTTCACACCCTTTGTTACAAGATAAAAATGAGAGATACATTTGTGTTGAGTTTTACTTACACCCTTTCTTTTTATGGCATTTATATGGGAATGGGTTGCTCTTGCTTCACACCCTTTTGCTTAGAAAAGTGTAAGGTACTCAACACTTAGGAATTGCATTGAGAATTTTGAATGAGATTAATTTTACATAACATTGCATAGCAAATGAATTCTATAATGCCTTAGCCTTTTCTTATCAATTGATACACCACTTTAATTTTTATTGCAAGACTTTAAAATCAACAACTAAAATCAACCAAACAAATTCTCTTGAACAAAGCCTTGGACTCGTAATCACCACATCGTCTTTCCGACTATCCTTGTGGTTCGACACTTGGACTTACCAAGTATTATAACTTGACGACCTACACTTGGGTTCCTAAGCGCGGAAGTATTTCGGGCGCGTCAAGTTTTTGGCGCCGTTGCCGGGGATACGGCGAAAGACGGATTACGGGTTTTGTACAAAAACCCGCTTTGTAAGTATATATTCTCCTTTTGTGAATAAGTTTTTCTCGCTTATTATTTTCTTCTTTTATAGGTGGCAATTTTCTTTAAGATCACCTTCCCGGGCTTATGCTCGGGGACTTGTACATTGATCTTCGAATAAGTCCACCAAGAGGCCAACCACCACCAAGGCATCCCTCTCCATCACCTCCTCCATCCGAGATGGATAACGAAGACATTGAGTCAAATGCCGGAGAGAACAATGATCACAATCGTCCGGTCCGCACAATGCGAGATTACCTTCAACCTCCTAGAGGCACTTCAAACTCTTGCATTGTCATTCCCGCAGGACAAGCCGGAACATTTAATCTCAAACCGAGCATGTTGCAACATATACCATCATTTCATGGTATGGATTCCGAAAACCCTTACTTGCATTTAAAAGATTTTGAGGAAGTTTGCTCTACTTTTAGAGATGCTAACACAAATGAGGAAGTAATGAGGTTAAAACTTTTTCCATTCTCTTTAAAGGACAAAGGCAAAATATGGCTCAATTCTCTACGTCCCAATTCCATTCGAACTTGGCAAGAATTACAAACCGAATTTTTAAAGAAATTTTTTCCCGTTCATCGAACCAATGCTTTGAGAAGACAAATTTCAAATTTTTCTCCTAAAGAACATGAAAGTTTTTACAAGTGTTGGGAAAGATACAAAGAACTTTTGAATTCTTGCCCTCATCATGGACATGAGACATGGAGTATTGTGAGCTATTTTTACGAATCACTCACTCCCGCCATGCGCACGTTTGTGGAAACGATGTGTAATGGAAATTTTTTGAGCAAAAGTCCGGAGGAAGCTTTGTTGTACTTTGATGAAATAGCCGAAGGTGCCCAAAATTGGAACACCTACACGGATGAGGTTAAGGGTAAAGTTTCCGAGAGAGGGGGTTTGTACCAATTGTCAAAAGGTGATGACATTGAGTTAAAATTTATGCAATTGTCAAAGAAGGTCGAAGCCATGGAGTCTAGTAAAATGAGAGAAGGTAGTGTAGGTACTAGTACCGTTTGTGTCATTTGTGAGAAGGTGGGACATTCCACGGAGGAGTGTCACACAATTCCGGCCTTCAAAGAGGTCCTTCAAAGTCCCTCACAAGTCAATGCTATGAACTCATACCCTAGGCCACACAATGACCCATTTTCTCAAAGGTACAATGAAGGGTGGAGAAATCATCCTAACTTTAGTTGGGGGGGAAACCAAAATGCTCATGCGAATTCAAATTCCTACCAACAAAGACCACCTCCACCCCAAAACAACTCTTTTGGTCAAACTAACCCAAACCCAAATTCAAATTTGGAGTCTCTTTTGCGGCAATTTATAGACAAGACCGATAGAGAGGTTAGTGATTTGAAAACCCAAATGTCCAAACTCACAACCGCGTTGTCCACCCAAGAAAAAGGAAAATTTCCATCCCAACCCTTAGCCAATCCCCGAGGCCAAGCTTTAGTGATCAATGAGGGTGAATCGAGTGGAAATATTGAGGAGTTGAAATCCATCACCATCCTTAGGAGTGGGAAAGAGATTGACAAAACTATAGTTCCTAAGGCCAAAAAGCCGGTGGACATAGCCGAGTCAAGTCAAGTTGAGGATATCACCTTAGAGGAGAGAATGAGGGAAGAAGAGAAAGTTGGAAAAGAGGATTTAGAGAAAATCAAGAATAGTGTCAAAGTCCCTTTTCCGGAGAGGTTATCTCAACCTTTCAAGCAGACCCGAAATGCCGAAATTCTTGATGTGTTCAAACAAGTGAAAATTAACATTCCATTGCTTGATGCGGTAAAACAAATTCCTTCTTATGCAAAATTTTTAAAAGATTTGTGCACCACTAAGAGGCGATTGAATGTTAAGAAGAAGGCATTTATGGCGGAACAAGTGAGTTCAATAATGCAAGGCACTCGCATTCCGAAATTCAAAGATCCCGGTTGCCCCACCATTTCTTGTTTGATTGGCAACTTTAGAATAAAAAATGCCTTACTTGATTTGGGAGCTAGTGTCAATGTACTTCCTTTTTCGGTGTACAAACAATTGGGGTTACGAGAGTTGAAACCCACCAAAGTGACGATTCAATTAGCGGATCGATCAGTTAAGATACCAAGAGGGATAGTGGAGGATGTTTTAGTGCAAATTGATAAATTCTACTTTCCCGTTGATTTCATTGTTCTTGATATGCAACCGGTAGCAAATCCCGCTAATGAAATTCCCGTGATTTTAGGAAGACCATTTCTTGCCACATCTAATGCTATCATTAATTGCAAGAATGGAATTGTTAAATTGACTTTTGGAAACATGACTCTTGAGCTAAATGTGTTCTCTTTAAGCAAACAACAAAATGATTTTGATGAAGAAAGTGAACATGTGAACATGATAGAGTCATTATTCCAAGATCATTTCATTGATACTTACGATTCGAATTCAATGGAAGACAATCTAACAACTTCCAATGAATTCGATGAGTGTTTGAACGTATTTTCTTTGCTTGATGACAAAGTTAAAGATCCAAAGAAGCAAAAAGAAAGCACATCCGATCCAACACCAAAGCTTGAGGGACAAATGGAGCTCAAGCCATTGCCAAGCAATCAGAAGTTGCAACTTGAGGAATTGAGGAGAGACGCATACCAAAATTCAAAATTAAGCAAGGAAAGGGCGAAAAAATTTCATGATAAATCTATTTTACGAAAAGATTTCAATCTTGGTCAAAAAGTCCTTATTTATGATACGCGTCTCCACCTTTTTCTCAAAAAATTGAAGTCTCGTTGGACCGGCCCTTATATTGTCAAGCATGTATTTCCATTTGGGACCGTGACGGTGGTTGATCCAAAAACGGGTTGCGAATTCAAAGTTAACGGGCAAAGATTGAAATCGTTTTTGGAAATTCCAACGCTAGAGGAGTCCACCCCTCTAAGCGACCCGACCTACGCCTAACAAGCGTAGGTCATGTTTGTATATAATTTTTGTTTATTTTCTGGAGTTTTAGGACGATCGTCACACGTTGGAAAAAGTTCATGGACTAAAACGCAAAAACAGCAAACTTGGAGGTACTAGAGTGAATGGACCAAAAGCCAAAAAATCAAAGTTTCAAAAAAATTTGGAGTCCACTGCCAGAGCTCTGATCGATCAGCCACACCCTCTGATCGATCAGAGGGTATTTTTTCCACAAAAAAAAAAAAAAAAAAAAAAAAATTTGCCCCAAAAAGCCCCTTTCTTCCCCATTTCGAGCTCCTCTCTCTCCCATCCCCCATTAACCCCTTCTTCATCACTTCAAACACCAAAATTACTCCACCAAATCCTCCATTGAAGACCATACACCCACTAAATCCTTCTAATCCTTCACCACTCTCTCCATTTTTACCCAAAAATCATCAAACCCATCACTTTCTCTCACTAAAAATTCAAACCCTTCACCCCACCTCCATTTTCGAAATCCTCACCAAAAATTCATATTTGTGCCTTCTATTCTACCCATTTATCATCTCAAGCACATAACCTTCACTCTCATCCATTAATTTCCACCCAAATCTTGAATTTTTACCCCATAGATCCCCAATTTCGAAACCCACTTGTCCCAAGCTCCAATGGCATCATCCTCTGCCAACCCAAGTCCAAGAAGAAGCATGGTCACTCCTCCTAACTTTGAAAACTCCATTTTTTTATTTTATTTATTATTTTATTTTTATTTTTTGCTTTATTTTCTTTTTGGGTTATTGGATTATCTAAACATAACTACTTGTGATGGCTTGAGCTTTAATTTTGCATGTTATGTTTGACTAATGCTAACCCACTTTGTTTAGATTTTTGTATATATTGTAGCTTTGAAATTGATCCTAGCTTATTTTTGGAGAAATTGGAAAGCAATTTTCCAAGCATTCGCCCATTGTTTCGTCGACCTCAAGAGCATTGAGGACAATGCCAACTTTAAGTTGGGGGGTGAGCACTTTCAAATCTCAAATTCTCAAGCATGCTTTCTTTCATGTTAATTTTCTCCATGCTAGGATCGATTTCACCATGTTATCGAAGTTTGAAAAATGATGATCAATTTTTTTTAGAATTATCCTTGAATTGATGGTTTTTGGCATGAAATTCTTGATTCGGATAGGTAGTTGAGTGATAATCTCCATGGCATTGCTTCATTTAGATTCTTGAGCCTTGTAGTTTCCTATGAATATGCATAATGTTGTGGCTTGATTTAGTCTTTGGTATCACATAGAGTGATTTTCATCTTGTGTAGAGAGAAGTAATGTTCAAATGCAATAAAAGCTCTTTCGAAAAGATCCTCTTTAGAGGGACACATGCATGGCACTTACAAAAAATTGAAAACTTGGATGACTTTTAAACTTAATATTGACTTTAAGCTTCACTTGACTAAATTCATAAGTCATTTTGTCTAATATTAAGGAGAGGCAAAGGTTACCATGTGGAAAAAGGGTGAATAGCTTCCTTTGTGCATTTAAAAAGAAAAGAAAGAAAAGAAGAAGCTATGAATGCAAAATCACAAAGTGAGACCGCTGCCCTCCATAGAGATGCAAACCACCTTGAGCTAATTTAGCAAAAAGTCCAAGTAAAAGATAAAGAAAAGTGCTTGAAATTGACAAAGTTCTTGAGCTTTTGTTTTTGAAAGATTTCTCTCTTCCACTATTGATGAATAGAACTATTTGTGATTAAAAATGATTGTTTCATAGATCCATATGCTTAGTGTGTTCAAATGGGAATGTGGAGCTAGTTTCTAAAGGAGATTGTAAGCAATGGAGATCATCATTCAAATGCCAACATTCCGGAAATTGTAATAGTAATGCGAAACACTTGAATCAATTCATGGAAATGCTTCAATTCTACTACTTAGAGTTCAAACTTCGGATGTTTGTGGGTATCATCGCTGTAAACCCTCACGAGACACAACTCGTCTTCTAGGGGAACTTAGGAGTTCAAAGGCTTAATGCATGTGCTAAATGCATTTTCGGATATTATACGTAGCTATTTTTATTTTGCTTGCTAAGGGACTAGCAAGAGTTTAGTTGGGGGGTGTTGATAAACGCGTAATTTTGTAGTCGCTAACGCTCTTTT
Organism: Lonicera japonica; assembly: GCA_021464415.1. Lineage (NCBI taxonomy): Eukaryota > Viridiplantae > Streptophyta > Magnoliopsida > Dipsacales > Caprifoliaceae > Lonicera > Lonicera japonica. The sequence continues at coordinate 14,357 of JAKCWG010000283.1, forward strand.
GATTGTGTTTATCGCGTTTATTTTAGCCTAGATTAATTAAATTAACCCACTTTTGCACACACACTCAAAATATCAAGAATTGCTTTAACATGGCTCAAAGTAGCCTTTTCTAGTGTCTTGATTGTGCTCATAGATTTTGGAAGCAAGTTGGGAAGCTTTGGGAAGGATTCAAGAGAGATAGAAGCCAAAAGAGAAGAAAAAAAGTCTCCCGAAGTGTCCTCTGATCAATCAGAGGAGCCTCTGATTGATCAGAGGCCACCTTTTAATGCAAAACATGCCCTCTGATCGATCAGAGGGTTCTCTGATGATCGATCAGAGCCCACCTTACAAGCCAAAATCTCCCCTCTAATCGATCAGAGGAGCCTCTGATCGATCAGAGACCTCCCAGAATGCACAGCACAGCCCCCAAAAGCAGTTTTTCTCCCCTTTTGATGCATTGAAACTCACCAACAAGTGCTGGACTTTCTATTTTTGTTCTAGCTCAGGTGTTTACCCAGGGTCTCTTAGAAAGTGTGCTAGAATACCCATTTTTGGGCATTGCTCTCCCATTATTTAATTGCTCTTTGTCCCTCATGTAATGTATGTAATTTTCTAGATCTAGATTCAAGTAGCATAAGTATTATTTTCCTGCACTTTGTTTTATCATCTATCACTTGTAAGAAATCTAGTGAGAGAAACTCTTGAGAGAAATGGAAATCCCTTTAATGGTTTTTGTTCATACAACAATCATGGAGTAGTTTCATTGCTAAGGCTAGAAGATGAAGTTTGCATTGCATTAATTATGTAAGTTTGTTTCTCATTCCATTGTTAGTGTTGTTAAATACTTCTTGAATCCTTCATCTTCTCCATTCAATCAACCATTCATAAGCTAGTAAGATAATCCTCATAAGGTGATTTGACTTTGTATGCCTTGTATACATAGATCTCAAGCATTAATGAGAAGATGATGCACTTGTGTATTTCTTATTAGCCTATGTCCATTCCTTCTATGATTGAGATACTTTACATTGCCAAGCATGTTTAGTCTTTGAGTATTCATAGAAATACCATAAATTTGAGATTCCAATCCTTGAATGCTTTAATGATATGTTGAGTGCTTTCTACACTTTATGTGATTTTGAGACTCAATATTTTCTTAGTTAGAGTGTTGCCAAGGAGGATCTCTTAAGTTTATGCCATAATCAACTACACTAATCACCATAAGGATTCAATTTGTATTTGTCAAATGTGTCTAAATCGGATGATTTAATCTCCACCTAGACCTCCCAATCTTAGGCAAATGAAATGTTATGATTTATTGTGCTAAACTTTTTAGTTGGCCATTTTCATAATCAAGTCAATTGCCTAGGGGAAACTAACAATGAATTCTCAATGCCTAGTTTAATTTTATGCCTTTTCTTTTGGTGTATCTCAAGTTTGCATCTTGGTTGGACATTATATGGGAATGGGTTGCACTTGCTTCACACCCTTTGTTACAAGATAAAAATGAGAGATACATTTGTGTTGAGTTTTACTTACACCCTTTCTTTTTATGGCATTTATATGGGAATGGGTTGCTCTTGCTTCACACCCTTTTGCTTAGAAAAGTGTAAGGTACTCAACACTTAGGAATTGCATTGAGAATTTTGAATGAGATTAATTTTACATAACATTGCATAGCAAATGAATTCTATAATGCCTTAGCCTTTTCTTATCAATTGATACACCACTTTAATTTTTATTGCAAGACTTTAAAATCAACAACTAAAATCAACCAAACAAATTCTCTTGAACAAAGCCTTGGACTCGTAATCACCACATCGTCTTTCCGACTATCCTTGTGGTTCGACACTTGGACTTACCAAGTATTATAACTTGACGACCTACACTTGGGTTCCTAAGCGCGGAAGTATTTCGGGCGCGTCATCAAGCTTAGACTTGATTTCTGAAGCCACACTGTCAGCAAGCCAAAATTAACAGTCAAATATATTTTAGTGGTGAATACAAATTCAAGCATACAAAAACGAAAGGAGGATTAATTCCTAGTATATCATTTCACTGTGTTACTTTTCAAGAAACAAAAAGAAATCAACTCTACTTGGTTAAACTGTTTTGGCAGAGTGGCCTTTGATTCATGATGAAGTGAGATAGAATGACATTAGTTTTCCTGCATTTCACCTGTTTGCAGTTTCCTTGGTTTTCTCTCCAATAAAAAAAAGGACTATCATACATAAACTCTCTCTCTCTCTCTCTCTCACGCAAATAGAGCATGTGAGTCAAACAAAAGTAAGTTAATGAATTTACCTATCATACGAACATAATTGTTTTCACATTGCCCACCAAAGTACTAGTATATCACAACCAGGGGGGTAGCCAGGAATTACAAATGACCTGGGCTAAGAATTAAATAATGACAACGTTAAAATATAACAAACCAAAATGAAAATATAATATATTCAAATACATACAAAAGATACCAACTTTTTATATACGTTGGAAGTGTAGATATGAAATATTCAAAAATATACAAAAAATATAATAATTTTTCCATATATCTAGCCATGTACGCCATAAATACAAACAAAAAGATAATCAGAATTCGGAAAAGTGAAAAAAAATGGTATTTGACATTTATTTTAGTTAATATTATTTAAATGGAGAGTGGTAAATGAATGGATAAAATTTTAATAGGTGTAGAGTAATAATATTAAAAAAAATGAGGTGGGCTATACACATGTATACATATATATTTAAAAATAAAATTTAAGCCTATAACTAAAAAAAAATTTGAAAAAATTAGACCCGGGCTATAGTCCAGGGTAGCCCCTTAATGGCTACGCCCCTGATCACAACTGCTAAAAGCAAAAATTCAAGTCCTTACTAAAGTTGCAAACTAAGAGGCCAAAATATATGGCATTCCACTTTTATGGCCTGTATACAAAAGTATTCGAACGATATGCAGTAGATATACACACCTCTTGTTTCTAAACAAAATTTGTACATTTAGTTTTTTAAATACGTATAAATAATTTGTTGTAAGCATTAAGAGAGTCATGGACACGTGTAATTCTTGACATGTATAGTGCTGTAAGCATGATCTGCATGGAATTTTTATATGGGTCGTGCCATAGGCACGAGTAGTTAAACACGTATAGTGCTGTAAGCACGAAACTTTGTCAAAGTCTCACTCTACGGGGTGGCACATATTATAACTAGTTGTAATACAAAACATATGCAAATTTACCATGTTAAGTTCCTCGTACGCATCCATCTCATCTTCAGTATTGTCCTCCTCTATTTCATCTTCATCATCATCATTTGGTCCATTGTCTTCATTAATTATCGGTTCTGCAACGCTAAAACTTTTTAATGACAATTTGATGAGTTTTTACTTTCACAAGTGGGAGGGAACCAGAAAAAAAGACAGAAAAAAAGTCTAATTTTTTCTTGATTGGATCCCAAGTCAAAACATAATTAAAAAATGTGAATTTAAAGAAAAAACTACTGAAAGACGGAAAAAAATAGCATTAAGAACAAGTTTAGCAACATAAGGAGAATAAATAAGAAAAAAAGAAATGGCACAAGGAAGGAAATGATGCACCACAGGGAACTTCTTGGATGGCAAAACTTGAGAATATTTGGAACAGACAAACCTAAAAACAAGAATACATAGAAATTAGACAAAATACAAGTGATATTTGTAAATAAATTCATGAAGAATTTTAATTGAGTGCTGATAGATATTGTGTGTGCTCAGTTGCAAAGCATTGAGTGACAATTTTTTAAATTATATATAAAATAGTAGTTGATCTGAACCTTTATTAACTTGGTGCTGTCTTACTTCAGGTCTGGGGTTGTTCTTTGCAAAACTTAGCATCTTCTTTGATTTTTCAAAGCGTTCAGAAGTAGGCTTGAGCAATGATTTTGCACCAGCTTCAGGATAAATTGATAATAACCTCATAGCAACACACATTCTCAAGGTATCAAGCACATGTGCCGAGACCTGTTGCCCACTGCCAACCCATATTACAACAAATTTCATCCCTCTCTCTCTCAACATATAAATCCCTATGTGAAATTTTAATACATATGGCCACACAGATAAAAGGCAACACTTTGGACTAAAAAAAAGGATAAAAGCCCACACAATACTAATAAGCCGAGAGAACAATCTCGAGCAGCAGTTCATAATAGAGGGGAACATGACTAACATTTACATGACTAGATTTTTTGTTTCTTCTGAAATTTGTATTCCCATAACTAAACTTAAATGATATACCGGTAAACTATGGATACATATAACCGCTATGTTAATGCAGTAAACCACAGTCATATAATTAACTGCATAGGATCTAAAGGAAGACGATTTAATTGAGGTCAACATGAAAAATATAGAAATGTCAAAATATTAAGAATCTTATGGATTATTGTGTTCTTTAAGAAAGAAACATTTAAAGCATAAACGAAAGTAAATAACTAATGCTGCAAGTTTCTTGATTCGAGGGTTCTCTAATTTCTTGTTGAATGTAATCATCTCCAAGTTCAAAAAGTTGTAATGAAATTTGGAATTTTCGAGGAAAAACTCGAAAGGAACATATATCCTCCCATCTATATATGCTTGAACCTGAAAAACGAAAGTGAAGTGAAAGTTACTAACTGCCTGGATATTCTAAATACTCCAAATGTAAATATGATACGTAATAGAAATTATTACTGTGTCTCAGTCAAGATTAAAAGTCCAGTACATATAAGATTACACAAGAAGGCAAATAATAAAAGAAATGGAACACTTTTACAGAGAAAAATATTTCAAAAGAAGGAAATGGATTCTAAACAAATACGTAAACTCTTATACATGGATGTATATGGATGTTAACTTGTCCCACTTTAATGAATAAAAGGTCAGTGGAAAGTTGATCCTGTAGGCTGAAAACTTGTCTAACAGTAAAACTAAAACTTTATTGAAGGCCTTATTCAAATGGCATATTACTCTCCCAATGGCTTCGTAGTGGCGGTGGTACTTGGAAGTTGATCATTTGATATCTGCTAAAGCAAATTTCAGAAAGTGAGTGCAACATTGAGTCTAGAGCATTTCAGTTTAACTAGTAATTAGAATCTCAAGTATAAAAATAAAAAAAATACGTGTTTTCTGGAGCATTTATTCCTAGACTGGGAATTTATTGTCCCAAAATGGTCACTTGAAACTAAAGAAATTAAATACTTTGACACAAGTTATAAAGTTTTTATGTATCATTACGTGTGCATTCCTTGGTAGGTTAATGCTTATGTGGGCCTCAAAATGGTTAACCTAACCCCAACTGTATTTTTTATTGATTAGAAATTTGGTCCCATACTGCATATACATGCCTGATTAACTGGTCGAGGACCTATCCTTTACTTGGGTGGGCCTTGCAAGCTTTCGAAACAAAGTTTTTCAGGTTCTATAGCCAAAAGCTATCATGTTATCAATAAGTTCACTATAGCACCCAAAGTTCTGGGATGACTAGTACAAACAAAAACACAAACCAAACATGGTACAAACGTAATCAGAAAAAAGGTAGGATAATCAAATAACTTCGAAAGTTCAAATGAAAAAAGTTGTTTTGCCAAGGCAACAGATTTCATGTTCAGCTATCATATACTGATCAATACCAATATCTCGTTCAACACAGGGTGGTAAACAAACTATGCAGAATATCTCCAATGGCTAGGGGGAGGGGAATGGATTCTCCAAGACCCTAATAAAATCTGGTCACAGAGATGCCAATAAAAGAACAATTATACCAACATGTACATGCCAGTATGCCACACGATGAAAATTTTTAAAAAGAAAAATTAAAATGGACTATAATAACTATGGTACAATTTTGTAAAATAAGAGGTATGTATTTAATAAGCATGGTCTTCAGACATGCCTGGTTACAAAATAGTGCCCAGCAACCATATATGCAAGATGAGCCAATATGCTATTACTCCTAGCCTTGCTCTTGGCCAACTCATCAAAGCTCGACCACCCGATACCCTGGATTCATCCAAAAATAGGTGTGTTAGATTGATTAAAAAGAAACTCCCATACTAATAAATTGTCACTTCTCATTTAGATTCATGTCACTTTTCAATCAAAAGTAAATTAGGAACATGTATGAGAACCTGTATAGTGTATCACTGCCGAATATCTTCTGATCAACTTCACCACTAAGCAACTTCATGTAGCCGCCACCATAGTCAAGCTTTTGTTCATGCTTGATAGAAAATTAGAAAACTAATGTCTTATCCTTGTTGCTGAATTCAGGGAATTGAGCAGATATAGCATAAAATATGTAGTCTTCACTGTTCTGGATACCTATGTCAAGACGCATTTTAAAATAGTAAGCCACACATATCTAAATATTTGAACCAAAGGATTTAACCTTCAGCATTGCACAAAAAGTACTAAAGTTTCATAACGTTACCATCATCATATGATATGATAAAAATAACAAGTGATCAAAAGGCCACCCTTATTATTCGGGTCCCCGTTTCATTTACCAGAAGTATAATTCCATATTCCAGCCATGTTCTTATCTTTCTTCCGGTCAGATACAACCCATCGATTTTCCCATCCATCTTAATAGATCCAGAGAGCAGAGGATATTATTAATACAGATGACAAAGATATCATATGACAAAATTATTTTCATTTTAGACAATAAAACATAAAGAACCTATGTACAAGACGATAACCCAATTTTCTTTAGTAGATGCCACATGCTGAATGATATGAAAACTAACTTTTAACAAATCAACATTGAACCATGTAAAAACTGCAATGGCAAGTCAGGATAAGTTAATCATTGTTAAAAATGTCAGAAGACAAATAGGCTAGTAGCCAATCCACATCATTTTGTAACTTTATGAAAGTATTTTAAAGTTTTAACTTTTTTTTTGTAAGAGTTTTATGGAAATAATTCTAGGAAGTATAATTATATGTAGCATTTCTCCAAATACGCATACTGAAAATTGCACAAAGTAAAATAATTAGGCCAGAACTATTAGATAAAGCCAAGAAGAACTTTGTAAACATTCAGGATTAGGCTCAAACACGTGTCTTAATTTAGTTAACTATCTATTGTATGTGGACAGACTTCTGTACTGGTATACCTGATAAAGGACACAAATGATCATTCAGCACCATAATCTGTGTATTAGACACTTAGACTATTACTTATTTATTGGCAGAATTCATATATTCAAGCAATTACCCTGAATACAAGGCCTCACTTCACATTTTCAATGAGTTGAAAGCTAGTCATCTTACTTTAATTTATTACCATTGCTGGTCTATAGTAATTCCATTAAGAACAAACGATCCTTGCAATAAAATACCAATATCCACTCCATAATAGTCCACTAGTCGACTAGTCCATAATAGTCATCTAGTCGAGTATACCCTGGTGGGTATACTGCTTTCATCCTAAGCTAATAGTCGCTATGTAAAAGTAAAAAATTCTTCAAGAAACACAAAGTTTGATATAAACAATAGAAGAATGAAGATACCAATACTTACTAAACTACTCTGAGATTTGACCCTAACCTTCAATGATTGAAAAGAACATATTGAGAACTTAATCCCTCAGCTCGTTGGCTTTAATGTGAGGAATCCCTTCCATCCTTTTCAGTGGTCATGTGGCTCGAATTATCAAACCCGATCTGTAAGTAAACAACAAATTTAGCCAAATCCAAGAACAAATCTAGAATCTAAGGACAAATATTGATGATACTCAAAATTAGGGCTTAGAGTTTGAATTTTACCTGATCAATTAGGGCTTAGGGTTGGCGCCGGAAAGAGGAGTAATGGCGGCAAGAGAGGAGCGAGTGAGAGAAACGGTGCGTGATAAGCGGAGGAATAGAAGAACAACGGCTGTGGGAAGAATTAGGGCTGTGAGAGTGTTTTGTGAGAGAGTGTTTAATTTGTGGAGAAATTATTAAATTTTTTTTTTAAGTGAGCAGCGAGTAATGAAAAAACAAGCGGCAAATGAAAATATGATGTGTAACGGATTAGTAACGAATTATCCGTTAAATCTTTTTCTTTTTTTTTGTTATTTAATTAAATGGGGTATAAAATTATATTCAATGTATAAGTAATGGATATTTTACATCTGTAACGGATTAAACACGTTATTACTATTTAATGGATTAAGTCCGTTACAAACAAAAAAAAATGTGTGTTACAAATTTGGTGAAATGGTGTAGTGAAACAATGTTAAATACAAAAGTGCTATGAAACTAAAGGCGAGCTAAGTTGGCAAACCGAGTAGTTTTAGAGAACTTAACGCGTCAAACGATTCCGAAAACGAGCATATGAATGATAATATTATACATTTATCACGGACTGAATTATTTTAAGCATGTTCAAGGCTGAGCTCAGCTTAAAATTAAACTTGCATTATATGCTCAAACTCAGCTTTTAATTTACTATGGGATTTAGACTCGAGTTTGAGTAAGCACATACAAGATTGATAAGCATGGTTTGAAATTTTGCAAGGCACTGTGTAACAGTGAATGCTATGATATAGTATAAAAAGTCTAAAACATTCTAAACAATAATTAAAATTTAAAACACCAGTGCATAAAATCCCTCAAAAAAGCTAATATGTCGTTAAATGAATAATTAAAAGTGGTGTGTTTAGGGATGTTCAAAATTTTCAAACTTTCAATATTACCGATATTCAATCCAATTTTTTCTAAATTTAGAATGCAATATGGCATTTCAAATTTCTGACTTTTGCAAAGAAAATTGTAGTGGAATCGGATACTATATCAAAATTTTCGAAAATACAATTTTTGAAGTATGATATTTATAAATATCAATTTTCATTTTAGTGATCTACACTGGTTAGAAATTATCTATAATCCTAATAATATAATGTTTCTGGTAATGTACTTATAGTTTAATTTTAAGTTTACTTTAAATCAATCTTAATTAAGGTGACATTTTGACTTTTGGTCATTTTTAATAATTAAAACTTTAATTTTAACGCAGTAAAGGGACGATAATACAACATATTTTCTTATTACGCTTGCATATTAATTACTAACCAGCCTCTGGTGTTTTATTGTAAAATTAAACTTGTATTTGTACAAAATGGTCCACGATATTTTTGTTATTTTGTGGTGTTGAGGTATTTTAATATGATTTGTTAAAATAAATCTTAAACTCGTCATTTATTACTCAAATAATGATGAAGTTATTTAAAGTTTCAAAAATTCCGATTTTAAACTTCTTTTGAATTTGAATTTAAAAAGTATATAAATATATATATATATCCTATCAAATAGGCATAAATATTATGATCCGTTTTATCCGATAAACACTAGGTGTTGTATGGGGCTAGGGTTTAAACCCTAACGTCGATGGATAGGTATAATAAATTAAACTACACATTGATATGATTTAGTACAAGCGGACCGAGCCTACTTTAGGCTAAACACTTGAAGTTTAAGCTCAGTTCGAAATTAAATTCGGGTTTAAAATTTTGTTCAAACATGTCCCAACTCAAATTCACTTGAAAATCAATCTTCAATTTACAGGGCAGAATTCACACCGCTTAGCCCGATTGACAGGTGGGATGAGGCAAGCGGGCTTCTGGTAGTTCAATACTTCAAGCTCTGAAAACGAGGGGGGCGGGGGGGGGGGGGGGGGGGGGGGGGGGGGGGCGCTTGGGCAAGCAGTTCAAAATAGTGGTGGAGATTTTTTCAAGAATTAAATGGGAATTGGTATCGACTGTAGTTTTTACTATTTTCATAGAATTACAAATCTGGTTCTAATACGTCTTCATGTTTCAATCCAAGCAATTTTGACACCAATGTTATTTTTTGTTGCAATGTTGACAATCTAACTCCGTCGAATGGACGGAAATCTAATGTGGCGCTCCAACATAGTAAAAACTAAGCTAACGTGGCTGCCAACTTGGCATCAATACTTCCAATTATAGTGCGTTAACCTTCCTCTTTATACTATCTTTCTCTCTCATCAACTTTTTAGAAAAATCAAAAATAGCACAACATTGAATTCATAAATTGTAATATTTTAAATTTTATATATTTGAAATCAACTTACCGATATTTAAAAAGTAAGACCCATTGTGACTAAAATCATGTGATTTTTTTAAATAACTATTTAATATTACATTAATTACACCGTTACATCTTTAATTCCTATAAAATATTTAACACAATCATCTATAATATTTGTTTTGTTTAGGTGAGGATCAGGCTTTTAACTTTAAATTCTATAAAAAATTATTATTTTTAAATCCATCAACATGTTAACAAATCTATATTACGAAACACCATTTTTTTTTTTTTAAAAAAAAGACAAGTAAATTAATCAAAAGGTTGAAAACGATTCTCAAATTGAAATCCATATTAGGTTGAACCAGACCGATTACCCCCACACAATCATTTTTAGATACCAAAAAAATATAAATCTAGATTTGTTGAACAAAAACCATTGAATTTATAAAATTATGTATGAAATCTTGCAAAACAAAAATATATAATTTACCTTAAAACCATGGTGAGGACATTTAATTAATAAATCATGAAAACGCTCACATGTCTCATGAAATTATTCATCTACTTTACCCCTGAATGTGCTAATAGCATCTCTCATTGATCAGGTCTTTTGTATAGGGTAAAATTTAGACATAAATTTTCTAGCCAGTTGTTTCCCATCTTATGATTGAATTAGAGGGAAAAGAGTTCAACTATGAGCCGCCTTATCTTCGAAGGATAAAGGAAATAATTTAAGCTTGACACCCTCGTCATGTAGGTTTTGGTTCTTAAAGGTGATACAAATTTTAAGGAATGTATGGTTGTTCAATATTAAGGCCATGGAACTTAAATAGCATGCTAATGGTTTAAAGCCTAATTTTGAATTGAGCTGCAGTAGTGGTTGGAAGGGTGATGCACATAGGAGGCTCAACTGTGTTAGGAGCAAAATAATCATTTAATGTACGATTGGTGGCTGCCATTATGAGACTTTTAGGTGTAAAGATTAGTTCTCTTCTAATTATTCGACTACTTCAAAGTTGTATAAACTATGCGAAATCCTAGTTACAAGCAAATCCTAAAGGCGGTCTAACTAAATAATGGATTAATTAACTTCAAATTAGTGTGGGTTGAGTAATTTAATAAAATTAATAATCTAGGCTTTTCATATTCATTAGAGAGAAAATTGAAAGCTTACTAGTTAAAGCTTACAATCTAACAATAACCGATTAAGTTTCCAGGAAATAATGGAGGGGTCACAAGTTGTACCACTTAAAACCCTGCGACCTTTGACAGGGGGCTAGTGTTTTGACAGAACTTACATAGGTGCTGCTAAATTAAAAAAGTACTCACTGGAGTGGCCAACAATTATCTTGTACTGTTTAATTAATTTTAAATTGATGAATTTAAGGCTCGGGGTTTAACAAGTGCAGGGTGATTTTTAACTTAGGTGGGAAAAAATTGGTAATGAAATCCAATCTTTATCTTGATAGGAATAATGCCCTTAACTAATCATTAATGCAGACGCTAAACTAAATATGCACAAATAAAAAGGCAAATAAAATATAGGGACCTAAGTGCAAAGCGTCTAAAATTATTTAACCTAAAAGGTAAAAACAAATAAAATAATAATGAAGGAATTTTTTTTAATTATATATATATAAATATATTAAGTGAAACTAAAGGGATATAAGAAGAGTGGCCAAAAGCAGAACGTAATTTTTTTTAGTCCAGAAAATATCAAAGGTGAGAGAAGAGTTAGATTTAATACGAACCTTCTGAAAAATCCGGGTAGGTTTCACTCTTTTTTTTTTGGCACTGTCTATTTCTTTTTCTTTAGAACCTTTTGTTTAGTTTTTTTCAGAATTATTTTTTCGTTTAATAATAAAAAAACAAAAATAATAATAAAACTTTTCTTTTTCTGATACTTTTTCGAAGTTAATTTTTTTTCAGATTTAATTTTTGAATAAATAAAAAAATAATAATTTTTTTTGACCTTTCTGTTTTTTTAAAAATCGATTTTTAATAGTAGAACCGAGCACTTTAATTATTATTATTATTATTATTATAGAGGGCCAACAATTAGCATGTGCGCCAAACAGAATCCTGCACTATTTTCGAAAGTCAGAAGCCAAACGAGAATTCCTCCTTAATTTATTATTATTCTATTATACACAAACAGTTGCTTTAAGAAAAAATTTCACATGAAACTTTTTGCCCTTTTAAGACCAAAACAGATGCTGTGTCCACGGTTCTTAAACTTCTGAAAAAGGAAAATAAAAATAAAAATTCAAATTCTTCCTTTTTGCTGCTGCTGCTGCTTCTTCTTCTTCATTTTTTTTTTTAAAATAATAAATACTGAGGGAGGGAGAGGGTCTAAAAAATTTAGGACTTTCAATTTTCTTGAATGTTAAGAAACTTGAAATTGGCAATGGCGTCAACGATTTAAGGAAAATTTCTAACAAAATATTATTTATAGATTTAAATTACAATTTATGACATTTATCGTTAGGCCCAAATCAAATTCTTATTTTGAGGTCCCTCACTAGCCATAAACAAATCTAGTTTCCTTTCTATCTTCTGTTTATTATTCCAATGCTGGCTAATATTGATCATCTTCTTTATTCATATTTCCTGGTTGCCAAATAATCAAACTGGACCGATTCACTTCAAATTGTGCTTGGTTAACTCTTAGCCACTCACACAAAATATTGTTAAACTCGCTTATTGACAAAAGATGTTTCGTTGTTGTATGGTTAAACTATCTTAGTTATATATAATGAAGTGTTTTTTAATAAAAGTTTTAAAAAAAGCCCTTAAAGGAAATTAAGAAATAAACTATTATGGAAGTACATTTTGATTAGTAATCTAGATTAAAAGTTAAATATACAGTTATAAATTAATTTTAAATAGTGTATATAGTTCTCAATTTTTAAAAGCTTAATATTGTAAAAATAAGTTAAAAAAATTCATAAATTAAGGTAGTAAGCCCGCACAAAATTGATAAGCATGGTTTGAAAATATAATGTAGTATAAAAAGTCTAAAACGTTCTAAACAATAATTCTATATTTAGATGGAGTAATTTTAATTTTCATAGAAATTATAAATGATAGAACTTAAAATTCCATCATTTAAAATTTCATCAATTGTAATATTTCATGTTTAGATTTCTTGTATGTAGAATTTTAAAAATGAATTGAATTACAATATCACTTGTTTCAAATCGAAATTTGGCAAATTACGCCTCATACCACGGAATTTTAAGTCAAAATTTTTAAAAAGGAAAAGTATAACAAATTTACCGTCTGTAAAATTTTAAATCCTTTGCTAATTTTACCAAACAATGAACTTCCACTTTTCCGAGCTCCAAATCCCTAGTTTTTTTTTCCATCCAAACATAGGATAACTAAATTTTAAAATACCAGTGCATAACATCCCTCAAAAAAGCTAATATATTGTTAAATGAATAATCAAAAATGGTGTGTTTAGGGATGTTCAAAATTTTTGGACTTCAACTATTTCCAATATCCGATCCAATCTTTTCAAAATTTAGAATGCAATATGGCATTTCTAATTTCTGACTTTCGCCAGTAAAATTGGAGTGCAATGGGACACTGTATCCGAAGTTTCGAAAATACATTTTTTTAAGCATAATATTTATTTGGGTCATGTTAACATATGCATTAAGAGCACATGTTACGCACTTATAAATATAAATAATTAAATTATAACTTGTATTGAATTAGGTATAGATTCTCATGCAAAGAATTATTATTTCCGTTCTTAGTATGATTAACAAGTGCATTTTCCTATTTATATTATTTCTAAAGTTTAATGATCTATATTGGTAAGAAATTATATATATATAATCCAGACAATAAATTGTTTGTGGCAATGTATTTATAGCTTAATTTTAAGTTTACTTAAATCAATTTTAATTTAGATAGCATTTTGACTTTTGATAATTTTTAGTAATAAAAACATTAATTTTAATGCAGTGAATGGAAAATGATACAACATATTTTCTTATTATGCTTGAAACATATTACTAACTAGCCTCTATCGTTTTATTGTAAAATTAAACTTGTACTTGTATGAAAATGGTAACACGATATTTTTGTTATTTTGTGGTGTGGGAGTATTGTAATAATAATAATTATTTTTTTTTAAATAATGTTGAAGTTATTCAAAGTTCCAAAATTCCGATTTGAAACTTTTTTCTAAATTTGAATTGAAAAAGTATATATATATATATATATATATATGTTACATTGATTGAAGATTTTTTTTTAAGATAATTAAAGAGATTAAAAGCTACACTGTCCAAATTTTGTTTTGGGAAATTAGCAAAAAAAAACCCTGAAGTTTGGGGGTACATGCAACTTAAATCTTAAAGTATAAAATGTTGCAATGTTAATCTTAAAGTATAATTAGTAATGCAATAGTAGCTTTCTAACGTGTGTATCCCCTCTAGCGTGTGAAAGTCAAAACATAATTTTGAGATTGAAAGCAACATATATGAAGATAATTAAACGAATCAATTTTTAGAGTTTATGTTTTGGACACATGTTATAGACGATGACTTGTAAGAAAAGGTTACTCTTAATTTGAAATACTCTAATTAGAAATAGTAAATTATATTAATATACTACAAAGGGAAAATATTTGTTTGTACACTACACCAAAATATCCGAATAGTCACGGTTTTAAACCGTGACAAAACAACATTGTCACGGCTAACAACCGTGACAAATATCGCGGTGACAAACAACAATGTATCGGCCACAAACCGTGACAAATCTCAGTTGTCACGGTTCTATAAAGGGATATGGTGCACGCTAATGAGTCCAATTGTCACGGTTTTGAACTGACACAAAGTAATCATTTGTCTCGGTTCAAAACCGACACAAGTATGTACTATTGTCACGGTTAGAAACCGACACAAGGTTTTATACACTGACATACATTGTCACGGTTTTGAACCGTGACAAATTTAAATAGAAATAAAATTATACAAAAACAGAATTTCCCAAAAAAATTCTAATATAAATCTGCAATATAATTACAATCCGAAACTAAATTCTCATTGCATACAATTACAATTACAATAATTAAAAATACATGACTCTAAGAAATAATACAATTACCTTTCATAATCTAAGAAAAACATACTTAATTACATATAAATAAAATTTAATACAATAAAAAAGATAGAAGAATATGCATGTTTACTTCAACATCTGAATTAATATTAGTAAAACTATATAATGTGATAAAATAAAGAATAAAATCATCTATAGTCACCTCAACTATTGACGAGAATCATAAAGAAAGCTTCGAGCTCATAAATTTCAGCCAAACTTCTAGAGCTTGTTTAGCCATTCATTCAAGATCTACAATGCCGAACTTAGAGAGGTATGATTTTAACATGATCCACAAAGTCTGATCCAGTTGCGTACTCCGTTAACATCCCAACAGCAAACCCATTTCCATCTGATAATTCCAAAAGCAAAACAAATATGAATCCAAAACCAAATCAAACACATTGGAATAGAGTCATGGACGAAAAAGTAATAAAACTAGTGAAGATAACTAAATTTAGGTCAACAGTTTGGATAATACTAAACAAATATAAATTGGGATAATACTAAGCATATGTTACAACAGTTTGAATGTTACCAAAAAATCTGATTTGGGTCACCTCCCAGTGTGTGCAAATTGGTGGGTTAAACGTAAACTCAAATATATATAATATATTCAGGTTCTAGAAAGACTTCTGCACTTTTAATTAATGAGCAGACTTCTTCTTGAGGGAGGTAAAACTAGATAACGATACATATGTCGCATTAATTCTTTGTTTCCTCAACCGTTCTATCCCTGCAAGGGGAATATACATAGAAAATGCTATTCTTGATTTAGTTTTGTGCTAAAACTTTAGACAGACTAATATGGCACCAATCAGATAAACTTGTGGGGCAACACTATTAATGTTTCGAACCGCATAATATTAATTTGTCCAAATTTAAAGTTTTCAAATTCGAAGCAATATTTGGCTTTGTGCATTTATTTTTGGTCATAAAGAAAATAAACAAGAAATTGAGGTGCAGATTTCCCCTTTGTTTGGATCCAGGAAAGTGCAAACCTCACTTAATTTGGGCTTACTTCCATTTTTTGGGAATTCTAGAGGATCAAAGCATAACGGATTAACATGCAAGTTCTATTTTCCTTTAGTTTTCTTGGTTATAATATAAATGTGTGTTCATATCCATAGAGACACAGACACCTTAGGCCCTGTTTGGTTGCTCCTTGATTCATCGTGCAAGTGCAGGTGGACAAGAACGAGTGCAAAAGCAACAACTTCAAATATTTAACTTTGAAAATACAATTAGGAGCATCCTAGTGAATGTGCATGTAATATCCATGCGTCACTCATTATAGATAGATTATCTCACTAACCCATACAACATTTTAAGTAAGATCTGAATCAATGTAAAATTATATGATGCTCAATATTGAATGTATGATATGATGTAAAAATAGTCGAGTTAAAATGCGTTTCACAAACTAATATTGAGATAAGTGGATGAGATGCATTTACAGTTAGCTTTTTGTATTACATTTTTTTTTAATGTCTTAAATTAAATCAATTGTCAATTTCATTTTTTATGACATTATCAATTCAGTGAATTTCACACAATTGAAATTAATATAACCCAAGAGCTTTAGAATGCAATTAACTTAGAATAAATTAAACAATTCAAAAAACCAAACGCGCCCTTAAATAAAAACAGAGCAAGTAATAAATGGATGGGAATATGGAATAATTAATAAAAAAATTACCTTTCGTTAGAAATCTCGTTCTTGGGAACAAAACTGAAGAAAGGACCTTGATCAGCCTCTTCCAATTTCTTCAACTTAAAATATTCTTGTAACTCTCTTACTTTTTTCCTCTAAAACTCCATTGTTATTACACCTTAACCCCAACTTCTGTCTCCGGCACCAGCTTTGGAGTAGCGACTGGTCTTCTCAAGGGGTTTCTTCATTTGGTTTGAGAATTGCGTACGGTAACAACTGTAGGCTTATTAGTAGAGAATCTGAAAGTAGATGATGATGAGTATGAGATTTTGATGGATGGGAATGATGCTGCTAATGACATTTTTACTATCAAAGAGGAGAGTACCAACAATTGTTGTATGATTTTCTTCCATTTTTTATTCAAATCTTCCACAAGAATGCGACGCTGATAGCTCCCCTATTGTAGTCGAAAAGGTTAACACATCATGTTACTACCATGTTATGTCTCTAACATAAATGCTTTCTTTTCACTAAAAAAAATAAAATCGCATTCAAGTATATAATAGAAAGATAGGGGCCAAACAAGTCTCAATTCAACTATCATTTATTTCTCTACAGTTTTGGATTTCCCCTTGACAGCATTACCATCAAATATGATCACATCACTCGTCAAAGAAAGACAAATTTTCCTTAATTCATCTTTAATAGAAGCTACATCTACCGTAAACTTATAAGTTTAGTTGCAATTTATCTTTTTCATGTTTTACTTTTGTTGGTCTATACTACTAACCACTGAGAACTATATTGAAAGCACCTCATTCTTCAACCCTTCTAGTGCTACAGCTGTAAAATAATTGAACTTTTCAAACTCAACACCTTGGTCTATTTTGAGTAGTTTAATTTCTCAATAAAGTTGCCTAATTGATGGAAATATGATTGTTTTTCATGTTATAGATTGTTTATGATACATTTTCATAAGATATTATCAAGTATAGTGATTGGTCCTCCATGGTGCATAAATCAAAATCTGCTTTGAAAAAAAAAAGACAAAAAAAGCTATCAATCCCAAATATATGCTATCAATAAAATAGATCTAGCAAACATTATAGGTCTACAAGCTGGCTAAGTAAGATGAAGACAAAGATTGATTTGAGTTTAAAAAGAGCACATTAATTTTAGTCTATCAAGTTCCAACAAAAAAAAATAAAGAATTAACTACTGAATATGGACATACTAGAATAATCATTTCCGGGCAGATTGCTGCATCACACAGAGATCATCTTTCTTTCTATTTACAAATTGGCAGACCTGAAGATTAGAGAAAATGGAAAGATAAGATTTATAAAAAAAATGCTGGTTGAAGATAAACGACAATTCCGTTAGTCCATTACACATCACATACCCAAAATATAGACAATATATTTCAAGAGCCTAATATATATCCCAAAAATTAACGACATAGTGAAAGACATGGGCAATTTAAAAGGGCATATACACATTCAAGAAATAAAGGAAAAAGACCAAAGCACAGCTAGCATTAAAGCCTCAGATAAAGGTAAAAGGCAGAAACATAACTCAGCTCAAATATAGAGGAGAGTCCCTAAATAACTTGAGAAATTATTGATGGGCATGAAAGTTGTATCACCACCAAGATGAAATAAAACTAAGGCAAGCCATCAACTAGCTCCCAGAGTGAAAGTTAAAAATCACATAATAAGATATAAAACTTTTAATTTAATAATACGTAAGCAGATTACAATGATTAAGCTAGTGATTGCATATTTGCATTAGGATCAAGTACTCGCCTGCATTACAAGAAAGAACTAAATTCTTCGTTTTGGGAGTTCCAGAAAAAAATAAAAGACTTTCAGTCAGACTATAAAGACTAACATTTACGTGCAAAGATGTTAACGACATTTATAACCCACTTTATACTACGATAAAAAATAAATTAATTCAACCATAAAATTGTTATAAAAATAGTAATATAAAGCAATATTTATCATAGATTACCAAACAAATAACTCATGGATCATTTTTTACTTCAACCAACAACATGAAAATAATAACACACTAAAGCACAATGGGATGAACACACTTAACCAAAGAATGATGGAAGAGCTAATATAAAAAAACAAAATGATTACTCACTTAGCCTAACCCAATCCTAGGAAAAAATAAAAAATCAATCTCCATCATATCAAAAGGCAAAAAATGATGAATCGTGAAATAGAACCATAATCCATAATTATAGTGATAAGTGATTGAGCAAAGCACTTCCTAGTAAATAAAACCCTTAAATTCCTCTAAAAAAGGAACGCAAAATAAGAGCGAATCATGAAATATAACCCTAGTCCCTAATTATGCATATATAAATTGAAACAAAGATTTCGAAAGATAATACCTGAAACGACTTTCCAATTGACGACCATCGTAAGAGAAAATATTGAACCATAGCTTATGGTTGCTTTGCTTAGGTTGTTACACTGCCATTAATGATAGTTTTCGCTGTTACATACCTATGGACCGGGAGACAAAATTGGTTCCACAAAAGCAGTTGACGCTATAACTAAATATTAAGAAGAAATTTCGTTAAATAAAGTAAAATATCGAATTAGAAGAGAAAGTTAATTACTAATAAGAATCGATTTCTTCAATTAGTGAGTTTCGTCTAAGCAATTGGCAATTGATGGAAAAAAAAGGAAAAAGAAAAAAAACAGAATCATTAATCTTCAAAAATAAAATTAGAGTAATATATAGTCCAACAAATCCCTAAATTGTACAATAATAAAACAAACAAAAACGATCCTGCTATATACTTTTAGGGTTTTCATTTTGAAATGATATACAGGCTGGGAAAATATAAAATTGTCATCAGTTAGGCATGAAAAGATTGCAAATTTGTAAAATAATAATAATATATAGATAAAGTATGTGTATGTATAAGCCCGTAGATAGAAATTGAAAGAAAATATCACAAATTTGTAACAAAGATATGCTATGTATACAATAAACTAACAGATGCTATTTGAAGAAAAAATAAATGTACCCTTGGCTGTGCAGAAGGGGAAATCACAGTGGGCTTCGAGGTTGTGTGAAACAGGCTGATATTGTTAACTGTGCTCAGGACTCAGGTGACCAGCGTGGTGAACCGAAACACCGTGCTGATTGATAGCTGTTTCCGACGTGATTGAGAGGATGGAGACCAACGGCGCAAGTGAGAAGATAGAGTGACTTAGGGTTTCATGATTGAGCTATTATTAGGGCTTTGAGTATTAGTGCACAGAGAGGGCGATTAAGAGGGATAGGGTTTTGATAGGGTGAGAGATATTGAGGTTAGAAGGTGAGAGATGGTTGTGGCGTTTGGGGGGATGAGAGAGGCGGCGAGGGATAGACGGTAGCAGGTGAGAGATTGTGGTAGCGTTTGGGAGGATGAGAGAGGCAGCGAGGGAGAGTGGTATACGGACATTTGGGATTTAAGGGATATTTGGCGGAGAGTGATATTGTGAATATTTGGCTGAAAAAAAGTAAGGGGGAGTATTCCCGCGTATAAAGTTACGTTTTATTAAAAATTGTTTCGGTTCTAAACCGATATTTATATTTTAACTTCTTTGTCACGGTTTGAAACCGTTACAATATTATTAAAAATGAGCGTATGTCGGACCTTCAGTGACTTTTGCCCTTTGTAACGGTTGATAACCGGCACAACTACTTGTCACGGATAAAAACCGTGACAATGCCTCCGCAAGTTTTAGTGACAATTTACTCAATTTGGTGTAGTGGTACTTTTTGAAAGGAAATGCTAATAATACGTGGAGAAGCTTGAGGGGACACACGTAAGTCAGTTTTTTTTTCCTTGCCCATCTAGTTCATCGTGGACTATTAGAATTGTTGGTCCTTGACCAAATCAGAGGGATTCGTTGAGGTATGTTGCTGTGCTAAGAAACTATTGCTTTGACAATCGTATCTCGCATTAATTATACTTAAAATTGCTTAAGGTTGGAATTCTTATTATAGACCATACTTGATTAGGGCTAATTTTCCAAACTCACTGCTAACATTATCAATTGCATGAATATTTTGTATGTTAATAGATTATTCCATTGTTTGTTAGGTTAAAAAGGAAAAAAAAAAGAATGAATTTTCAAATCTCAATTCTTTCATGGGAAACCATCGTGGGTTCACTTGAAGAGCTTGGCTGATCTTGCCAAAGCTAAGATAACTGGTTGGGTTAGAAGGTTAATCTCTATGGCAAGTCAGGTTTAGCTGGTTAGGTTGATTGTCGATAAGTGGCTAGCTTCTCTTATTCGTCAGTTAGATGCTTGCATGTGCAATTTTGTTTGGACTAGTGATCCTCAAGCTTAGAGGAGGATTATTGTTTCTTGGCATCAGGTGGTTTAGGTATTTGTGCCTTCGATCCTTTAAATAGGGCGGGTGTTCTTTAATTTGTCAGGACAATATGCACACTAGGTCCACTTGGCGGGATTTCATCCACACCAAATTTGGCTTTTCTTCTAAAGCCAAGTCTGGGACTTCTACTTCGTGGCTAGGTTTTCGTGAAGCAGTTTCAGAGATTGAGTTGCATACCAGATGGATTATTGGCAATGCTATTCTGTCAAGTTCTGGTCCTCCAATTGGCTTGGTGATACCCTTCCGTGCACCCTTCATATTGTAGATGAGGGGGATTTTTTTTGTGCATGTATGTGACTTCATTACTAATAAGAACTAGGACATTTTAGTTGAGTTTTTAAAGATTTTCCTCAATATTACAGACAATATTTGAAGGATTCCTCTTCCAATTTGAGATGTTGAGGATACTCTTATTTGGGCTTACTCCTCTATGGGTGACCTGTCCTTCAGAAACATTTATTAGTTTTTTTATCGTTTTTTCCAGTTTCTTGGAATCGTCACTTGTGGGGCTTGCATATTCCACCACGTATCTCCACCTTTATGTGACGGTTATTACATAGGTGTCTATTTACTTAGGATCTTTTGCAGCTGTATGTTCACTCGGAGTTTATAATACGTGCATTTTTTGCCCTATTACAGTTGAGGCTTTACGGGCTGTTTATAGGTTCTTTGTTATCCCATTTTGGACATTTTACACGATTATGGATGTGTTGTTATTCGTTTCTCATCAGTCATATGTGACGGTTATTACATAGGTGTCTATTTACTTAGGATCTTTTGCAGCTGTATGTTCACTCGGAGTTTATAATACGTGCATTTTTTGCCCTATTACAGTTGAGGCTTTACGGGCTGTTTATAGGTTCTTTGTTATCCCATTTTGGACATTTTACACGATTATGGATGTGTTGTTATTCGTTTCTCATCGATCATTTTGTCCTTAGATTTTTCAACTCTAGGTGGTTATAATGTTATATATGTGGGATTTCATCTAGCATGCTCATAATATGCGATTTTTCTAGGAACGGCAGTCACTTTTCATCATTACCTAACCTCATTGACAGGCTAGCTGCGCTTTTATTCTTTGTAATCTTGGTTTGCAGGGAAGGCCTCGTCATGCCCCTTTACTTATCCTGGTTCATTAGCTTCCTCCGTAGATTGGGTGGATGAATCTGAATACAAATGCTATGGCTGAGAGGGCCTCGGGTAGGGCTGCGGTTAGGGGCATTTTCAAAGATCATAGGGGGATTGTTATTGGTGATATTATTTTGATGTTGGAATTGGTATGTCCTTCCTTGCACAAATTTTGGATTTAATTTATGGTATTAAGTATGTGTATTAGCGTGCTTGGCGCAAGCTCTAGATTGAACTTAATTCGATGGTGGTCCTTTAGTGCTTAAAGTCCTCCTCATACTGGCCTCATTGGCGTGTTGCCATGAGGTGGGATAACTGCAAGCAACTTCTCTCTGGCATGCATTTTTATTACTCTCATATTTATAAGGAGAGTAATATTATAGCCGATCGTATTACTTCAATGGGGCTAGATCATGAGACCCATTCTGGTGGGATTCGGTGCCTACACAAATGATCACTTTAGTGGTGCGGGACATGTCCTTGCTCCTCAATTATAGATTTAAATTCCATTAGCTATATTGTTTTGTAATTTTCATATGCTAGTGGTCTTTTTTCAAGCTGTTTTGGTTAGTTTTGGTGGGTTGGTTTTATAAAGCCCATTGGATTCTATTTGTTTTCTACTTTTGCTGCATTCTCAGGGAGGTTTGGTCCATGCCCCCCTCCCTTTCTGTGGTGCGCCCCCCGAGTCAAGGCTCTTCAAATTCACTTTATTTTAATAAAATAATGCTCTAGCGCCTTGAATTTTGGGGGGCTTGAGCTTATTTAAAAATTGAATTCCAATCTCAATTAAAAGTACATGTTTTCTCGACTTTGCATTTGGCCGAATTGATAATAAGAAAGAGTAATTGTATTCGTTATGTGTTGAACTAATAGAAAGCTTAAGGACAACCCTATTTATAGGTTAGGTACGTACATGATGAGAATATGATACAATACAAAATAAGGAAATACAAGCCGTAATTAACTGTGCCACCTAATATACATTCAAACAGGTAGGAGGCATGGAAAATAAAAGGGATAATTTTTCCTTGTTCCTATGCTAAGGAAAAGTAATGGAGTGAGAAGCTAAAATTATAATTAGTAAGTATTTTAGGTTATATGTGGTCATTCCTTTCGCTTGCTACCCTTTCCTTTCTTGCACTTTCCCTTTCTACCAAGCAGAGTATGTTAAGAGTTTGAACATCCAGACTCGAGCATTGATTCCACTTTTCCTTCCTAACAAATAGAGCATTAAAATTTCAACCTTCAGCCTCGAGTAATGAACGTCAAATGATAATTCCGCCCTCCATTGCTTCAAATGAGCTGTCAATCCCATGCTTTTGACATTCAAAACTCATAACAAATGGTTGGGACCCATCTCATTTCATCGCAAGAGAATCTTTAAATTTTAAAACAAAAGCTGCTACCACCCTCAATTTACATTTCGACCACCCATTTGGAAAATTTCTATACATGAAGCCTTCGGTTTGCATAGTAAACTTATATTGTTTTTCCTCGTTCGTATGCATGGCTCTAATGGCACATAAAACTTTGTTGGAAAATGTATGTCACAATTGAAGGGATTTTGATATTTTAGGGTATGAATAATTTAGCATTGTCTAGGCCAATTATGCACTATAAAAACCTAATTAAGTTTGTTGAAATATGTAAAGCATTTAATTTGGGAGTGAGTCTACAAGTTCTTGTAGTCCTATAAACAGGTCATCATATGCTATTAATCAAATTAAGAAAGAGGACAATGAAACTGATTTTCACAAATATAGTCATTTTCTTAAAATTAGTTTTGGAAGAACTTTGTACAACTCAATAGTTGTACATCTGCGAGAATTTAAGGGTCTACTTCTAAGAACATAATTCTTGTTTAAAGAGGATTTTGGGGTTTTCTAATAAAAATGAATTTAGGAGTTTTCATTTTGTTTTACGAGAAAACAAACAAAAGAACATATAAATGATAGCCTAAGAACAGACTTTCCTTTAGATGTGAGAAACCAGAGATAATTTCTCTACTAGGGTTCGGGAATTATGTTATGAATTGGGAATTGTTAGGCACCCAAACCACCCTCTGGTCTCTCAAAGGATCATGTATTCAATTGATCCTGTTTTAGATATATTGCAAGTAGTTATCAGTATTATCCAAAGCGTCCTTTCAGATAACATATTTAAAAATGCTATATGAGAAAATTAGACTAAAGCTTCAACAAGCATGTGCGTATTCAAGAATGAAATATGTGTCTTCGTAGTTCAGTGTGATTCCAGAATGTTTTTGTGTCATTTTTTAAAAAAAGTGTGAAAATAGTTTTGATTTTTTAGAAAACTTCAAAAAGGGTACTTTTCTTAAAACCGTTGAACTTCTTTGCAACTTATCTTATTTGTATCTTAAGAAGCTTATAATTGAGTACGAAAATCAAATTTAGAAAACGGTAAATTTATACCTTTAACACTTCTAAAGTATAAAAGCTTCTTGCCTTGTTGAAGCTTCCTCTTTCTTCTTGCCACCTTCTCTCTTCTCAAGCTTTCTTCACCTTTTAGGAGCTTTCTCTCTCTAAAATGCCTAAAAACTAAAAAAAGCTTACAAAGCTCTCTCCTAATCTTCTCAAATACTCGTCAAATCTTGTCACCCAAAATGAGAAATCTTCCCCAAATGTTACTCAGGATTCGTCACGGCACTATGCACGCAGCAGTGCCATGCGGCAACCCCCTGCCATGTGGCAAGGACCATGCAACACACTTCTGGACCATGCGGTACACCTCCTAAACACCATTTAAAACTTCTAAACTCTTCCCTAATGAACTTATACGCATGAAAATTTCTTTGGGCAGCTCTATCTAGTCATATCTTGGGTTCTCAAGCCCTAAGAGTGTAAGGGTACGTAGTTTGAGAAAAAATGGATTCATGTGTAGGTTACGAATTGGGGCGTCTATACACCCTCTCATCCCGAGATTCTTGCTCACAATAATTTTGGGAAGACCTAAAGGAGAGACATTAATTTGTGTACTCGCATGAGTCCTTGGTTAATTAAAAAAAAATATTCGAAAAACTATTTTGAATTGAATAATGGTGAGGAATCATGTCGCATCTCAGGTAATTGTGTACCACTACTAGCCTTTTTCTTTTTGTTCATCTTTAACCATTCTCGACACATTGATCATTTCACCTTAATCCACCCTTAGAGGCTCTCCCCAGTCCACCATCAGGACATTCCAGAATGACATTGCTTTCGCTCAATTATTGGGATGTTATTGTACCTTATTATAATTCCTCATGAATGTTATATCATCAAGAACACTTATCGTTCTCAATGATATGTTTGGAAAAATTCTTATAATTTAGATTCTTTTAAAAGACACCTTCTTAACTTCGTTCGTTTGGTAAAACTTTCCCAACCTCTGTGGAAGATGTGATAAAGCTCCTTCACCTTAAGGGAGGAAATGTTAGCGGTTTGCCAAGAGTGGTAAGCTTCGCCCTCACACCATCTTACTAGCATAAACTGGGTTTTCTATCAGGCAATATTCCTTTATGATGGGTGCTCAATAAATTGCAATCTTAGCCACCCTCAGATGTGAAAGATATATGTGCTAGGACTATTCATAGATTATGATTTGTACTTGGATATTTTATGCTTATTGTTATTAATAAAGTTTATTTATTATACTTTATATTCTCTTGTAAATAATATATATTAATACTAGTTCATCAAGTACGTGACTTGATTGTGGGATGCTAGTAATGTTATAATAATATTATTTAGATGTCCCTAATCATGTGTCAATAACCTAGGATCACATTGATATAATGATTAGAGTATGGTTCAGCTGATGATTATGTTCCACAAGTCATGGATATGGAAATATCAAGCTGAACATACTGATACTTGTTAGGGAACAAAGTATTGGACTGACCCGCTTTGGGGACACTGCGAGGAGTGTTACATAATGTCATCAGTGATGTTCCCCATTTGTGATATCGTATTATCCTCAGACCTGATATCGCCATGGTTACCAACATAGGGATTAGCATGTCAGGCATTATCAAACGTTGCTCTTGATCGAGTAATTATAAAGATGATGGCCGAGCATACTATGAACTATGTAGAGATATATGGTTGATCAAGATGGAATTTTTCACTCTCATATATTGAGAGAGATATCGTTGGGCCCCTTGATAAGTGTAATTAATATTTGCATGGCCATGCACAAATGAGATGTCATTTGTTTTAGATTAATTATACTTAGAGATCAAGAAATAAAGATTGAACTATACAAGAATGACACTTGCCTAGTCTTGTGTTCAATCTAGATATCGATTGACAAAAGGAGTTAATATGTGGAATATCAATTTAAGGTTGTGTCGTTTTTGACCTTTATACCCTTTGGATAGTAGTAATGTTTTACTAGAGACCGCTTACTATTCGTATAATAAAACGGGTTTTTAATTATACTGCCAAAGAGTGTAAAACCTACAGGGTCGCACACCAAAACGAGTTGGATTAAAACGAATTAAAACGGGCCAAGTTGGACTTGGGCCCAGTTCGTTTGTTGCTTAGGGTTCTCACTAGGGTTCCCTTATAAAAGGGAACCTTTATTCATCTTGGCCGTAAAGGAAACTCAGAGAGGCCAGAGAGTCGAAATAATTGAGAGAACCCTAGAAGGCGCTAGTACACCAAGCAAGGATCTCACATCGTTCGTGTGTGCATACCGTAGAGGCGTCGTAGTTTCTACGCTAAGGACGACAACAACAGAAGGATCCGATCCCCCTGTTCGTTTCATTAACACCAAATCGCATATAAGGTATGTCTTCTGTCGATTTTATTGAACAGCATAGATCCTAGGGTTTAAAGATTAGTGCGTAAATATGTGTATGCGATGCATGATTACTGCCCTAATTCCCTTCAAGATGCTATGTCATGTTAGCGACTGCCGAAAGCGGAGGTGTGAACACCTCATTTTACAACCCCCGCAAGAATCAAATTTTCCAGCAAATGAGCACACATGCACGCGCATTTGTACATGCATACATACTCTTCACATGTAATATAGGTCAAAGAAAGAGGCAAAAAGAACACCCAAACAAGAGGTTACGAGAATAACTGAAAACTAAAAACCGTCAATCTTGTGAAAACTTAGAAAAGGGGACTTCCTAATTTCTAATCATTCTCAAACTTTGAGGGTTGTTAGATAGTACCATCAAGTGTAAGATATTCAAAAATTAGCCGGATTCAACAGCAAAATATTTGAGAATTTAGAAAACTAGAAGTCCACTTTGGGTAATCAAACAGATGCCTTAATTAGCAAAGTCTAAAGGATCTTAAATTAGTAGATTGGTATTATGACAGGGAAAAATATATGAAAAAAATCATATAAATTTGATTCCCTGTTCAGCCGACACAGCAAAAATTGTCTCGGGTGAATAGTGTTTGTCGTGTGGACAAATGTCCTAGAACCATTTTTCCACACGATACACATTTCTGGTGTCGTGTAGACAAACAATATTTTTCCTGTTTGTCCACATGACAAACACCTTTTTCCCAACTCAAAAAACCACTTTTGACGATAAATACACTTGCACTGACCCCATTTGAGGCATTAGACAGCTCTAGAATTTCAGGAATAATACTCTAAAATATTATTCCTCTATTTTTAAGGCTCTCGAGTAATTTTATCGCATTTCAGTTTTCTTTATTTATCTGTCTTTATTTTTTCAGTTATAATTGATTAATCGCATGATTAAATTGATGTTCATCTCAAAATTAGTCTATATTTCATATTTTAAACTCGTTTTCTAAACTAAAGGTGTGGAACGTGATGTAGCGATTTTTAAAATATATTTTTATCTATTAATTTCACAAAATTCTCAGTTTCAGCAGTTTTGTTTTACGAGAAATCATTAAGCATTTGTATCAAATTTAATTTATAAATCGCAATGCTTATGTAAATATCCAAAATGAGAGTCTTGGATTTGACAATTCCGATTTAAATAATTAAACTATGGTATACTATTGACGAACGATTCTCAATGATTGCTAGATATCCGATTCTAAATCGAATTAGCTTCCGAAAAGCCCCAAGATTTTTCAAAAACACTTGTTTTGCTATATATCATTATCAAAATATCTTTTCAAATCACACATACACACTGATTTCTAAAATCAAATGGGCAAATTACAATGCACACGCTTTCTATCCTCAGCCCAAATCTTGTTTTCCTAAAATTATGGATTGATACACAATAATATCAATAAGCATGTGAATCTTCAGTTATAAATAAATGCATGTCCTAGTCATAGATCGAAATGGCAAATTGGGTGCTTAACACCTTCCTGATTTGTAACTTAATTCCCGAACCTTCGAATCAACTGCTTTGGAATTGTGTTTAAGAGGTCGTTTAATCCATAAATGTTTCTCTTCAATACATACTTTTGTTTGTTTAGTAAAAAAAAATGGCGACTTTGATTTCCTTCACAAACCCTCATTATTTTCTCAAAATAAAACAAACTGTTTTCCAAAACGAACCGAGAAAATTATATGTTTCCTAGTTCGCCTCATATTACATCGAATATAAGATTTCACATCAAATCAGTTTCCAAAAAGTCCAAAGCTTTACAAAATCACTTGTTTCATTACAGTTACTATTATCAAACTCTCTTTTTCAAATCACACACACACACACACACACACTTATTTCCATAATCATGGGCAAACTAGGAAACACATAGTTTTCATCCTATCCCCAAAATTCTAGTTTCTAAAACAAGTACGAAAAGCTGTAAAGTAATAGCAATAACACGCAAGAGCTAAATTATAACATGCGCATATCTTACTCAAGAGACCAGAAGGGCAAATTGAGTGCCTAACACCTTCTCAATTCATAACTTAATCCCCGAACCTTCAAATCAACTGGTTTCGCATACATTGTGTATAGGGGGATATTTAGTCCATAAATATGTCTCTTTTACACAAAGCTTTTGTTTGTTTAGTAAAATGAACTAGAGACTCTCATTCTTTTCAAAACCGATTTTCAAAGCAATATGAAATTGCCGCCCATGGGGAGCCGACGTTGAAAATGTAGGCTATCACAATGCCTAAGAACCATTGTTTGCCTCTCCCATTGCGCCATGTGGCGATATACCCACCTCCCAATTTATTGACATGACGGTTCGATAAAAGGAGAAAAGCACATGCAAAATAACCCACGTGCATACAGTAAGGTGAGAGATATTCTACACATGTGGCAACACTTTAGAGTTTTCAATAAAATGGAGAAAAGCCACCAAGTGCCATATGTTATACGCAGAGATAACCATTTGTGCCCTAGGGGCATTTTGAAAACTTAGGCTGAAAAGCCACCAAGTGCTATATGCTATATGACCATATATGCCCCACGCCGAGATGACTACTTGTGCCCTAGGGGCATTATTTGAAAACTTAAACTGAAAGGCCACCAACTGCCATCTACTATACGCCGAGATGAACACTTGTGTTATAGGGGCATTATTTGAAAACTTAGGCTAAAAGGCCACTAAGTGCCATCTGCTATACGTTGGGACGACCACTTGTGCCCTCGAGGCATTGTTTAAAAGATCAGGTTGCAAAGCCACCAAGTATCACCTGCCAAGGGCTGAGATGATTACTTGTGCCTTGGGGGCAACACCATAATAATAATATGCAAGCTTGGCCTTAAATTTGGATAGCAGCAACATGGAAACATGGAATTTTCAAGCAACTCAAATAGCATAAGTAATAGAAGACGAAAACAAAGGCTAAATTTCATTATCTAAGGGAAGATGATACATATGGAGGGGCTTCAAGGCCCAAAGATATTATAAAAAAAAAACAAGTTAGCTCAGTCATCTCTTTCTTCATCATCCCCCTCCTCCGAATTAAGAACCATGAAAGCAATCAGGTGGGCATAGCATGGTCTGTCCGAACAATTCATGGTCGGTCAGAATGCCGGCATTTCTGAGGTCAAACTCATAACCACCCCTATAGACTTAGTCTTTAATCTACGTGTAATCGCAGGCGACTCATCCAAGGCCTCATTATAGCCTGTAATCCTATCTCCCGCAAAAGAGTCCTCGTGAAAGGTGTTCCTCAAAATTTCAGCAGCCTACTCACCTTGGACGGGTCAGTCAAATGCACCTCCTTCAGCTGCGAGATGGAAAAATCATGCTCCTCATTTCCCTCGCCCATCTTGGCAGCCATTAATTGCTTTTTAAACTCTAAAGCTTTCCGGAGATTCAAGACTTGTCCTTCTAGGGAACTGACCGTCTTGGCATGAAAACTCTTAAGGTCAGCCACCTGAACCTTGAGATTGGCCATCTAAACCTCAAAATCAGCCAGCTCTTAGTCCTTGGAAGATTGATTTGCCTTAAGGATGGCCACTTCAACGCTCATATTCTTCATCAGCACCTTTTGTCACTTCTTGGTGGCTTTGGCATCCCTCAGCTCTTTTATCCTTGGCAGCCCTTAGCTCTTTCATGCACCAAAGTTCAAGCTTTTGGAGGTATTGAATACCCTGAAAAACACACAATTGGGTGTAAGTTTGGGAGAGGAGAACTTTTTGAACACAATTAGAGTTAAAAAATGACTCACTCCAATCAGGCAATGGAACCCGTGCATCCCCAACTCAATTGAACTACAACAGTTCAACTGCTCTTGGTCTTTAGGGGGCACAACACTCATGGCGAGAGCGTAGACCACTTCCACGTCATGGAAGGCAGAATCCTCCACTATTATGGACCTGTCGTAGTAGCAAAGCCTTGGCTCCATCACAAACACCTTTTCTTTGCCCTTACTCCATTAAGTAGTGGATTTACCTTCTCCTTTAGTGGGATCGGCAATGGAGGGCACAGTGCTCTACGCACCAACTTCTATATCAGCAAGGTGGGACTCATTAGCACCACCCGACTCCATGTCACCAGAATTTTGGGTGCCAACAACAAGATTGGCACCAGCAGCATCTTCACAAACCACGCCCACTGCTGGGGCACCAATAGTTGTTTGGGCAATCTCGGTAGGTGTTGCATCTGCGCTACATCGATGGAGGGAGACATGGACAACCGCGCTACGTCAGTGGTAGATGCCCCTTTACTTTCGCCTATAAAAATGGCCTGAAACAAGGTCAGGCACTTCGCCCTCGTGCTGGGCTTACCGCCAATTATAAAATAGTATTCCCTAATCAAGCACCTCCTGACATCGGTGGGCCATAATGAAAATTCTTCACATAAAATAATATCAGAACGAGAAGAAAGGATGTCAGATGTGGCACCTTATTCTTCAGCACTCCTTTGAGGAGAGAGAACTTTGGCAAGAAGAGAAGAGCTTGTTGCCTGGTCAGACATAGCATCTTTAGTGCCCAAATCAAAAGGCTGCTCGATTTTCGGATCCTACCCATCCCTGTAAACGCAAGGCGCATCCAAGCCTTCAACAAAGACAACAACCTCTTTTGATTTCCTAGGGAGGGGGACTTTTGTTGGCGTACTTTTGGCGACGAACACAGAACCCGACAAAGGGACTTGGGTAATTGAATTTGTTAGAGAAGTAGTGGGCTTACAGACCGCCGAAGTGGCCAGCTAGTTCACTTTAGCAGTTTTGGGGGCCTGGCTTTTCCTCGATCGCTTTATTCTCCAAACCTAAGTGGCCTCAGCAAGATCAGCCGCAGCGGTTTGGCCAAAGGATAGAGGTGGCACAGCTTGGCTTGCTCTCTTTGCACTTTCCAACTTCACCTCCCTACTAAGGATGTTGGAGCAGATGAACAACTCGTGCCTGGTAGGTCAGTCAGGGACGTCCTCCCCGATCCACGTAGTAGGGTCGGTCCTCTTTATGAAAGAGGTACAATTTAGAGTATACCCCAATAAATTATGGGCCGCCCTAGGGTGATTGACCTTCGATGAATTGCCCCAAACTAGTATGGTAAGCGATGGCATTCAGCTGCTCGTATTGGACGGTGAGCTAAGTCTCTTGAACAACTTCTCATATGCAAGGAAATGAAGGTCATAGACAAAAAAGAAAAGCAAGAGAAAGCATACCCAAATCCAACAAAGCAAAAAGCCACAAACCAAGAGCGCTGTATTGTTTAGGGACTGGGTATTCCATAGGATTAGTAACAATGTTGAGGGTTAATTGGGTTATATGAAGCTTGGTCGTCCTCAGGAAGTCAACCAAAAGAAGGTCGAAAGGGATCATTAACCTCGCTTGAAGAAAGTAAGAAGTATAAATAAGGTACATGCCTTGATCGAAGTGAAACATTTTAGCAATGGCGTCATTGTCCCTGTTACGCTCCTCCCATTCTAGCCCCTTGGGGAGGAAGTTTTTCTAGAATTTTGTTCTTTTTGTCATTGTTGAACAATGCGTATCGACCCATGAAGAAGTCAGGGTTTGGGTATGGCATGACTGTAAGGTCAATAAGTGTTAACTTTATTCGGTCAAAGTGGTAAGCTTGGTAAAAATGATTGATTCACTTAGGTGGTGATGTGTTTTATTTTGAAATGAATTTACAACCTATTTTAAAAAGAAAAAGCAGTGCCCTGTATTTCGGACCGGTACAGTGACTATACTTGGACCGATCCGGCGTTTAAATCCTCAGGGAATTGAATTTCGATTTCGGATAAGTACAAGAGCAAATGGTGAACTAGTCTGGCAGTTAAGTTGTTCCACAATTTTCCACATTGGTGGACCGGTCTGGCAAGGATTTTTCTGTGCATTATTTTTTATCATAAATTCAAGCTTAATTTGATATGTTTCCTATCACAACTAGAAGTTGGAGTCTTTACTCTCTATAAATTAACTTATATGGCCTCGTATCAATTAAAGCTCTTCATATATCAAAATTCATACGTTTTAAAGAGCAATTTCCACATCACGCCACCTAAGGTCCTGAATCAAATATTCATGCCAATTTAATTGTTCTACTCCAAGAACAAAGAACCTGAACCCATTGTTGAAAAGAGAGGTTGTCAAAGAGATCGGAGCGAATCCGAAGCATGTGATACGTTGTGTTCTAAATTGAGAGATTTGAGGAGGAAGCTACTGCACTAGAGGTTACGTCTAGAGTTATTCTTAAGCGAGTCAAGAATTGCTCATCTAAGTTAATTAGTGATTAATCAAGTCTGTACTTCTTGTGATTATTATAGTGGATTTGTTTGTTGAGGATTAGTCCTACACTGCATGGAGACTTCATTACATCTTGTCTTTATTATCTGCACTTTATTATTTATTTTATGTATGCATGCTAAAACAAGATTAAACAAACTTTCAGAATTAAAATTGTTAGACTTTTAAGTTTAATTCTGCTATATTAATAAATTTGGTTTTCCTCATAAATCAGATAATAATACACCTAGGTTAATTCCCTTCGCACGCCTTCAATATTTTTTTCAACGACTATGGAGAAAATGAGCGCAAACTAGAAGAAAGAATAGGTAAATGTACTAAAGAGGGTATAGGCGACGAGTTAAACAAATTCGCTCTGAACAATAAAGAGTGAACTTGATTTCAAAAGCAAAAAAAAAAAATTCTCTTCTTTTAAACTGAGATGAGGAAGAAATAATAAATGAAGAATGGACTAAACCTTTGTGAACAACTCATTTTGCGACCCTCGCAAGAATCCCGAACTCGACGAAAATGAGTACACATTCCTAGATGCACACGTACTACATACATGATACAGATCAAAAAAAGAAGCCGAAAGCACACCCGGATGAGAAGTTACGCGAATTACCGGAAGCCGCCGGAGTCGAAAACCGTCAAAACTCCTGGAAACTTGGGAAAGGAGAATTCCTCATTTCTGATCATCCTTAAACTTTGAGGGTTATTAGACATTGCCACAAGGGGAAACATACTCAAAAATCAGCTGAATTCGATGGTCGGATCTCCGTGAATTCAGAAAACTGAGAGTCTACTTCGGGTAATCAATAGATAACCTTCCCGAAGTCCAACTGATCTCAAATTTGGTCAATAGATAGGGTATATCATGGGGAACAACATGTTAAAAAATCAAATTAATGTGATGTTTATTTCGGCCAGAATTGCGAAAAAACTATTGCACATGTAATTAGGGCCTTGTCTGCGGACAAACACTTCCCAACTAATTTTTCGTTTTAGTATTTCCTAACCTCCTAAAATCATGAAATTTTGTGAAGAGTTAGAAAATGTTACTGGAAATAACATATTAAAAATTCAACTCAATCCGACGGTCGGATCTTCGAGAATTGGAAAAACCAGGAATTCGGCTTGGAAAATTAAACAGAGGGCTTCCCGATATCCAAAAATTCTAAAATTTGGACACTAGGTAGGTCTTATCATGGGTAATAACATGTTAACAAATCATATTAATCCAATGTTTATTTTGGCCAGAATTGCAAAAAAATCATTGCACGTGTAATCAGGGCCTTGTTCGCGGACAAACCCTTCCTAGCCGATTTTTTATTTTGGTACTTCTCGACCTCCTAAAATCATGAAAGTTTGTGGAGAGCTGAAAAATGTTACTGGGAATAACATATTAAAAATTCAACTCGATCCAACGGTTAGATCTTCGGGAATTGGAAAAACCATCACACTTGTAAAACAGGGGTTTGTCCGCGGACAAGGACAGCCCCTTTGTCCTTGGAGAAACACACACCTTTTGTTCGCGGACACGCAGTTCCATCTTGACCCATTAATTATTCTAGAGCTATGAATACACCAGCACTGACCCCAGTTGAGGCATTAATCAGCTTTGAGACTTCGGGAATAGTGCTATAAAATAGTATTGTACTATTTTCGAGGCTCTCAGGTATTATTTATTTTAATTCTGCTCTAATTTTTTTATCTGTTTTTATTTTATCAGTTATAATTATTCAATTACATGAAAAAGTTGTTGTTTATCTCAAAATCAGTCCAGATTTCATATTTAAACCCGTTTTCAAAACTGAAGGCGTAGAACGAGCTGTAAACTATTTTTAAACATATTTTTATCAGTTAATTTCACAAAATCTTGATTTTATCACTCTCGATTTACGAAAAAATCAATACACATTTGTATCTGATTTAATTTATAAATTGCGATGCTTACGTAAATGTCCAATATGAGAGTACTGGATTCGTCAATGCCCGTTTAAATTATTAAACTGTGGTACACTATTAACGAACGAATATCGAGAATTGCCAGATAATAGATTCCACATCGAATTAGCTTCCGAAAAACCCTAAATCTTTCCAAAAACACTTGTTTGCTATCTATCATTATCAAAATCATTTTTTAAATCACACACACTGATTTCTAAAATCAAATGGTGAAATAAGAAGCACATTATTTTTATCCTCACCCCCAAAATCCCGTTTTCCTTAAAACTATGGACCGATACGCAATAACATCAATTAACATGCAAATGTTCGATTATAATTCCACGCATATCCTACTTAAAGACCAAAAGGGCGAATTGGGGTGCTTAACACCTTCCCGATTCGTAACTTAATCCCCGAACCCTTTGAATCAACTAGTTTCGCATTAATTGTGTTTAAGAGGTCGTTTAATTCATAAATGTTCCTCTTTTACACAGACTTTTATTTGTTTAGTAAAACAAACTGGCGACTCTGATTCCTTTGCAAATCGTCTCATTTTTTCTTATAATAAAACAAACCGTTTTCCAAAATTAAAACCGAAAAATTGGAGGGATCGCCACCACGAGGGCTGGGCGTCGAGAGCACTGCTTCTCACAACCTTATATACAAAAAGGTTCCATTCTTGGGAGACTTCCTGCTATGATGGATGATTTACTGCGGAAAAAAGCGAGTGTCACTTCAATAACAGCATGCCACACCAACCCTCGCTTAACATGTGTGCTGACCCTAACTACATCTGTCTAAGGCTTCCTCAGGAAGACAAGCATTCTCGGTTGTCTTGTTTTAGTTTGCAACTGACATAGATCATTTAGAGTCCAAGCACATAGGCCCAGTTCGACAACTGAGCCTATGCACTTGGGGGGCAATTGAGGGGACATAAAATAATTATCAAGGTATTAGGCCAACCCAACACTTCAAGGCCTACAAACTAAACCCGTTTTGGCGAAGTAACAACCGAGGGGTCAACGAAGAAAAACTTGAGTGCCGAGGACAGCTCGACGCCGAGATGGATTGGAACTCGGCACGCCTCCATATCGGCCACATTACGTGAGTATCACGCTCGAAAAAAGGGATAACATGTAGAAGGATGTGATGGAACTTTCTTCATCATGAGGAATACATGCAAAGCCACCACCTTGTGACATAAATCACTTACCCACGCCACTTCTCACCTGCTCGTGCAGAACGTAGCCACCAAATCCTGACACCTAAGTGATGTAAAGGTGACCAATCTTTAATGCAAATCATTTCACAATGAATGCATGGGGACCCACGCCTTATCCCCAGCTGTCTTTTAGCCATGCATTGAACATTGTAACCCTAATTCTATATATATATATATAAATAGAAATGGATAGCTCTAGATAGAGGGACCGAATTTCGGTAATTGATGAATCCAAAGAAAGAAGGAAGATAGAGAGAAAAGCTGGTAGCTTGTCTTCGAGTAAAAAACTCCATTCTTAAACATCAATACAAGCTCATACACACAAAAAAAGGAGGACGTACTATCAGTAAAATTAAGCTCACTGAAGGAACTTACCTACAAAACAAAAACAAAATTGTCTTATCTCTTGTAACACTAACAATGCATACATTCATACTCACAAAGAAAATTATCTCAGTGGGTCCGACCAAATTTTTCGCCACCTACAATTGTTGTTACTGTTTTTTTTTTTTTTTACAATTGTTGTTGTTGTTGTTGTTATTATTATTATTGTTATTGTTATGTTTTGTTTTTACTTTTATATTTATTTATTTATTGGAGCATGTATATCAATATATATTAGCATAATTAACTGTTAAAAAGAAAATTTGTTTACGAAAGTGTGATTTGATAGAGTGCTTGTGTTGAAAAAAATATAGAAATTAAAACCTTATAAAAAAGGGATTCGGCACATCTACAATACTCATTTGGTTTAATTTCTTTAAATGGGGACCATTATGAGGGTTAAATCTTAAACGTATGACTTTTTTTTATAAAATTTGGTAGAGATGATTTTTGTATTGAATATATCATTTCCACAAAATAGTTAAAAGATTATATTTAGAAAGGTGCATGAGAATATTATCAAAAATATTAATAAATGAAAATTAACATTTATATTAAAATTTTACTAAATTCACGTATGTTTTGAAATTTTTGTTAAAATTTGATTGATATAATTTATTTAGTATAGAGATGATTTATTTTAACTTAATTGTATGATCAAAACATATAGTCATATAACTCTCCAAATGAAACTCGGTTAAAAGAATTGAAGATGCAAATATTATGGAAGAGTCAAGGCCAAAAGAAAGATGGTAAAGTTGTAATTTAAAATTAAAGGACACGTGATACGTGTGCAATATAATTATTAATTTTTTGAAATAATTTAGTAACATGCAAATGTATTTTGCAAAATGGTAAGGTAGAGTGATTTTCTTATAATGTGTAAGGGTTCAACTCTTAATATTGAGTTTTCTTTACTTATTTTTTTTAGCATGTGTTTGGTAATTTAATTGAGACAACAAATATCTCTTCCTTATAAGATTTTTTTTTTTTTTTTTGTTTTTGTTTTCTTAGCATGTGGGTGTATTCTGATAATTTAATGGAGATACCAAATATTTCCCCCACGCTTAACTAAAAGTACAGAAGTACATATATAACGTAGAAGCGCCTGAATTTGGTTGTGACATTGTATTATGGGCGTTTTTTCAATTTTCCTTCTGCATTTAACTTTTAGTTGAAAAATATTTGACCGGACTTGAACTCACGGTACTCTAGTTTAAAATGAAAAGAACCTTATCATTTATCTACATCTACATTTAATAAAAATGATTTATTTAAACGTATATGTCCGTATACTTAAAATGGATCTTTTAGCATTCGCTACTTGTCGGAAAAAAAATTTCGATGTGGTACACTAAGTTTTTTTAAAGTTTACGATTCCTCGTGTATGATATTTATCTCTGACAAGAATTTGGATACACATATACTAAAAGAGAGCGTACTAAATTTATGTATGGCATCGACATAAATATAATACTTATAGTAAAAAAAATCACATATACTAAATCTATAAAATAATATTTTACAATAAATTTTTAAAAGTAAAAGAAAAGAATAGCATCCAAAAATTAATCCGGAACAAATGCCGGACACCACTAATTTTCTCGGAAATTAGAACATATAGTGTAGGGCTGGCAATTCGGGTTTGCGTGTCGTGTTCGGGTCGTGTCAACACACAAGTATTACAGTATTAGTGTCAACCCGAACACGACATGTTTAACTAATCATGTCATTTATATTAACTCGAACACGACCTGTTTATATTACAGGTTACACGACACGACCCAACTAACCCATTTAATAAATATGTCATGTTAAATCTGCAACTCGACACGACACGACACGATTAACCTTTTAAGATTATAATAACAATTAAGTCTCATATAAAAAAAATTAACTTGTTTTATAATAATTTTAAATTTTTAATAAGTAATAATAAGTATCACCCAATACCAAAATTCAATATTAATAATCTAGAGTCAAAATATATAACACTCCATCACCGAAGCATAAACATAAAAAATTAGTATTTTGTCCATCATTAAAAATATAATAACTATCATCTACTACCAATATTCCAAATAAGAATATAATTGTTCAAGAAAGATGGCAAAATTAAAAAAATATATATATATATATAGCTGTAAAAGAAAAAAAAATAATAATCGTGTTAATTGCGGGTCAATTTCGAGTTAGCGGGCTAACCCGAACACGACCCGTTTAGTTTGCAGGTTAAACGTGTCTGACCCGAAATTGACCCGAACCCGTTTAAGCTTGACCCAAACCCGCTAACTCCGTGTCGAGTTCGTGTCGGGTTAGCGTGCCGTGTCAAATATTGCCGGCCCTAATATAGTGGGAGTCAATGCGTCGACAAGGAAATGAACTTTCTGCGCACCAATTGGAAAATACATTAAAAATATATAAATTAATTTTAACTTTTTTCAGTTTTTCTACACGCCTTTGAACGATGGCTTCATTATTCTTAGTCAAAAGCCGCCTTCATGGTACCCACAAAGACTTAATTATTTTATATTATTTTTATTAGAATAAATATTAAAGTAAACAAGAAAAATATTATTACAAAACATATAATAGAACATCTCAAAATTAAACTTGTCGAACATGTGACCTTAGATATGTTACAAATATTAATCTACTATGTGACTAAATACAACTAGTAAAATGTTTTGAAAGTATATGTAGAAATAAGGTAGTATTGGCAATTTGGGTTCACGTGTTGTTTTTGGGTTGTATCAATAATCAAGTATTACAGTATTAGTATCATCACGATCCGTTTAACTAATTGTGTCATTTATATTAATTAACTCAAATATAACCTGTGTTTATTTTACAAGTTACACGATATGACCTGACAAACCCATTTAATAAATAGATCATATTAAACCTGCAACTCGACACGATGCAATTAACCTATTAAGATAATAATGACAATTAAGTTTCATGAGAAAATAATTAACTTGTCTTATAATTGTTTTAAATGTTCAATAAGTAATAAAGTATCACCCAATACAAAAATTTAATATTTAATAATAATAATAATAATAATAATAATAATAATAATAATAATAATAATAATAATAATAATAATAATAATATTCTAGAGTTAAAATAAATTGTATTCCATCACCCAAGCAATTTATCCGTCATCAAAAACATAGTAATTGATGGTGTCAAAATCTAGTAGTAGATAATTAACCAATCAATAAGCGAATATCGGTGAATAAAAAATAAATGCGGCGCAATGATGAACACATGATATTTTTTTTAAGGTAGGTTCCCCCGGTAGCGCTTATGCTATTCCAGTGGTACGTCCTCCTTTTGTGTGTGCTTGCTTTGTATTAGCTCAAAGGCGATCAATTTGGATGATAATACAAGCTACCAACTTCTCCCTCTATATATAATTTCCTTAATTCTATTTATAAGTATAGAATTAGGATTACAAATATTTCAACAGAATAAATAAACTGTGTAGAAGAGAGAGTGTATAAGGGTTGTTAGTATTTTTTGGAGTATGAAAATAGAGAGTATATGACTCTTCTATTTTATTTTTTTTGTGAAAATAGAGGGTATAAGACCCTTCAATTTTTTGGGGTATGAAAATAGAGAGTATATGACTCTTCTATTTTTTCTTGAATTGGCTTGTATAAAAATAGAGAGTATATGACCCTTCTATTTTTTAACAAAATATATAGGAGAGAAAGTATATATTTTTGGTGAGGAGAATTGTGTGTTTTTGTTGTATGAGAAGAATTATGTTTTTTTGTGTGTCTTGAATGAATGAATGGTGGGAGGTATTTATAGGTAAATGGGGAGTGGCAAAAATATAATTTTTTTGTGGAGGATAATTATTTAAAGGAAATTAAATAATTATCTAAAGGAAAGTGTGGAATATAATGGAGTGGGATAATTATTTAAAGGAAATTAAATAATTATCTAAAGGAAAGTGTGGAATATAATGGAGTGGGATAATTATTTAAAGGAAGTTAAATAATTATCTAAAAGAAAGTGGAGAATATTATTTTTGTAGGCCAATGTTAAAATTATTTTTTATTTTTGTAGGCCAATGGTAAATTAATATTCACCCCATCAGTAATTATCGTCTATTACTAATACTCAAAATAAGAATATAATTGTCCAAGTAAGATGGCCAAATAAAATATATATATATATATAGATAGATATAGCTAAAAAGCTAAAAAAAATTAATTGTGTTAATTGCGAGTCAATGTCGAATCAGCGGATTAACCCGAAACACGACCCATTTAATTTGCAGGTTAAGCTTGTCTGACTTGAAATTGACTTGAATCTATTCATGCTTGACCTAAACCCGCTAACTTCGTGTTGAGTTGGCATGTTATGTCAAATATTGCCGGCCCTAATATGGTGGCATTATTACTAAAAGAATTTTTTTTTTGTTATAAAGCAATGTATAATTTTGGAAGTATATGTTATAACTTCTCAAAAATATAATAAAAAAATCCATTGAAGTATTTAATGGCAACAAAAAATTCAAATAAAAACTTTTTTTCTTATTCTTCCGAAATACTGGTATGGTATGGTGTGATACGATATATTACCAAAAAATCAATCCTAAAACAAAAGCTAAAAGTGGATGATCAAAAGTAAGAATTGTTTGCCAAAACAAAACAATTAAGTTATTTTTACTTGCCTTTAATTAAGTTTTTGCAATCAATTTTTACAAAAACACTAAACCATGTATAAATATTATAAATTATAATCAACGCATATACATTTATCAAATACTTAGAAGCTAAATTATTGAAATTTAATACGATTAAAAAAATGAAGATAAATATTTGATATTTAAAGTTTAATAGGATTAGCCTTTAATTGATTAAGGGAACTTGAGTGATAGGTGGATATGTT
Source organism: Lonicera japonica (assembly GCA_021464415.1). Taxonomy (NCBI): domain Eukaryota; kingdom Viridiplantae; phylum Streptophyta; class Magnoliopsida; order Dipsacales; family Caprifoliaceae; genus Lonicera; species Lonicera japonica. The sequence continues at coordinate 56,260 of JAKCWG010000283.1, forward strand.
ATTTAAATTGTTAGTTCATCATCATGGGTGTGCAGGATATAGCCAAAAAAAAAGAATAAAAAGAAAGAATACGAAAAAGAGAGAGATGAGAAATTAACCTTAAACTGATTAAAATAGGTCCGGTAGAATTAGAAAGGGCGATGGTAGATGAAGTGACTGATATTAGATATTGTATATGACTGTGGTGGGGTGGCAGTGTCATGTAGGTATATTGCGGTTTCAAATCTAAAGAGAAGAGAATAGAGGAAATGTGTAGGAGAGAGAGAGAGAGAGAGAGAGAGAAAGAGAGAGAGAGAGTGGGGCATGTTTGTAAGTGAGACGGTGAAATTCTAAGATAATATGAAAGTAAAACCTTGATTAGCTCAAATTTGAACTCTTGATCTAAATGTTATTGATAAATGTTGTGGCATATTAATATTATTTTGGTATTTTGGTATTAAAATCTAAAAGAAATAATATTTGGTATTAATGGTACAATTGGTATAGTGCAGTATACCATGGTACGTACCAAAATTTCGGTATGGTATAGTATACGATTTGTATTGATTTTTAATGTTAGTGCCATAACATACTATTTTAGTACGGTACAAATATTGATCCGTACTGTACCATTACCAAAATTTGGTACACTTTAGTAATGGTATGGCAAGGTACGAGTTGGTATGGTAATAATGATATAAAAATTCGCTTGTACTTTAGTTGGTGCTGAGCTATATATATTGAGCAAGTTAAGAAAGAATGAAATGTTCGGTTTAGTGTATTATGATAAGTACCAATTACACTTAAATATGATATTTCGAGACCAATATTTCTTCATCTTCTTCTTTAGAATGGTGTGGGACTTTATTTATGTAAAAAGACCAGATAACCATGAGTGCATGCTCGACATGTGACATTCCGAATCTTAAAGCAAATAATTTAGTATCATTTACACATATTTAAGTATTTATTAGCATTTACAACTATGTTTATGCATTTGATAATAGTGAAATTGTACATTTTGCCATGATGTTTGATTTTGTGAGGAAAAATGTGAGATTGGATTAGTTTATATTATAAGAACTCATGTTAGAATAATAATTGAGGACTTATTTGCAAATAAAGTATGTAAGTGGATTTAGTTGTGTGAAATAGAAATTGAGGGGGTAATGTGTTAATTGAATTATATGTGTATGATTGGAGTTTTGTAAATATTGTGAATTTAAGAAAAAATCAAGTAAAGCTACGGGAAGAAGGAGAGAAAGATAGAGAGAGGAAGAGGAAAAGAGGGAGAAGAAGAGAAAAATAAAGAAATTTGGAGAATTAAATTTTGGTAAGTTTAAACTATGCTATTTATGTTTTTAATCATCCTTTTATTATGTTTGTAGCAATTGAAATTGGAAAATTATGATTGAAAGATGATTTTGAATTTGTTTCTTAGTGTTCTTGTGTGTTGTGATGATATAATTGAATTTTCGTGATCATGAAGAGACAATACTAGATGATATAAGTAGAAATCATGCTAAAAATCTATAAGTTCATAATTTTGGCAAATTGGTGTATCTGTGGGAGAATTGCTATAACTCCTTGTAGAAAATTCTGATTTATGCACCGTAAATTGCATTAAAAATTCGACACATAGAGGTTTCCAGAAATATAAGGTAGAGCACCTAATTCTCAGCCAATTGGTACAGTTTAATCCGTGAAGTTGGACTATTGACATACGTTATATTCTGGACAGCATGTTTGTACTGAGTTGTTTTGTGAATATCCGATGTTTTAGCCGTTGGATTATGCTCAAATTCTGGAATATTGTTTATAGACATGTTTTGTAACTACTATAAAAATTTGAGAATGATCGGACAACGGAAAGTACCTAGTCTGTGTAAAAGATTCGGACTACACCTAATTCTGAAAGGTTGTAATGTGTTATAAATTAACAAGTATATAAGGGTATACATTTGTGTAATTGTTATTGTATTTAGTACACTTATAAATGATTATATTAAGGTAGAATTGGAATACTAATTATGTTAGATTGGTAGGTGAAGGAATGGATACTTTTAACGCACCGAGAAAATAGAACTTGGAACTACGTTGGTGTGGACTTGAGGTGAGTGTACTCACTTGAAATTTATATACATTTGAATGTGTAGTTAGAATATGGGAGGCATTATTTCAGGTTGGCACTTGTAGATATGGATATAGTTTAAAAGATTGTAGGTGGGTATTCATAATTTAGAAGTTGCAGGTTCGAGATAATGCATAATTATATGTAATAAAGGTTTTATGATGGTAATTCTTGGTATAAATTATGAAATTCTTAGAATATAAATATTATTAGTGGAATATGTATGTTGATATTATGATGCTTGGTAAAGTGGAGTTGAGTCGTGACTTGATGGAAAGAAGAGTATGGAAAGATACATCTGATGCCCAGTATATATATAGGGCTAGCGGATGTGTATATGGAATGGATGCTTGATGCCTAATAATTAAGGCTATAGAGCGGTTATGTATGTGATACATCTGATGCCCAGTATATATAGGGCTAGAGGATGTGTATATGGAATGGATGCTTGATGCCTAATAATTGAGGCTATAGAGCGGTTATGTATGTGATACATCTGATACCCAGGATGTATATATGGAATGAATGCTTGATGCCTAATAATTGAGGCTATAGAGCGATTATGTATGTGATACATCTGATGCTTTATATAATGACTAGAGGATGGGAATTGAATGTGATTAATGGCTAGAGGATGAGAATTAAATATAATTAATGGCTAGAAGATGAGAATTGAATGTGATTATATATGATCTGTGTATATATATATCTTTTTATAAATTACTGTTGAGGAAAATGGTGCATTTGCCTTATATAATGACTAGAGGATGGGAATTGAATGTGATTAATGGCTAGAGGATGATAATTGAATGTGATTAATGGCTAGAGGATGAGAATTGAATGTGATTATATATGATCTGTATATATATATCTTTTTACAAATTACTATTGAGGAAAATGGTGCATTTGCCTTATATAATGACTAGAGGATGGGAATTGAATGTGATTAATGGCTAGAGGATGAGAATTGAATGTAATTAATGGCTAGAGGATGAGAATTGAATGTGATTATATATGATCTATGTATATATATCTTTTTACAAATTACTGTTGAGGAAAATGGTGCATTTGCTTATATAATGACTAGAGGATGGGAATTGAATGTGATTAATGGCTAGAGGATGATAATTGAATGTGATTAATGGCTAGAGGATGAGAATTGAATGTGATTATATATGATCTGTGTATATATATTTTTTTACAAATTACTGTTGAGGAAAATGGTGCATTTGCCTTATATAATGACTAGAGGATGTGAATTGAATGTGATTAATGGCTAGAGGATGAGAATTGAATGTGATTATGTATGATCTGTGTATATATATCTTTTTACAAATTACTGTTGAGGAAAATGGTGCATTGATGGGAATTGAATGTGATTAATGGCTAGAGGATGAGAATTGAATGTGATTATATATGATCTGTGTATATATATCTTTTTACAAATTACTATTGAGGAAAATGGTGTATTCACTGAGCCTATAGCTCATACCTTTATATATGTTTCTCTTTACAGGTATCAAGAATGGATGTCCACTGCCAGGTCTAGGATGGATTGGAAGGTTTATAGAAAAAGACACTACATCGTTTTTGTTAACCGTACATCTTGTCAATCTAAGATGAGTTTGAGATGTAAATATTTACTAATCTTGTTTTGTGTATTTTGACTAGACATCCTTATGTGTGTGAGCTATGGATATTTATTCGTATTACTTTTTAAGACAAGGTTAAAAAAAAAAATATGAATATGGGGTGATGTTGATTTTAGAAATGATATTATTATTATTATGTTCTATTAAATTAATTGTATTTTTAAGTAAGTTTTATTTTGTTGTTCGGATGTGACACGACAGTTATACCTTATTGAATCCTTGATTTCAAGAAAGAGAAGAAAAATAAAAACCAAAAAAAAAATTTTAAAAATAAAAGAATTTGAAAAATAAGAAATTCTTTAACCAGCCAGCCAAACACCCCCCCGGAGGAGGTAGATAGGGTTGCCATCAACATTAATAAAATTCCATGTCTCGAATCTTGATAAAGATAGAAAAGCCCTCGTGAAATCTATTGATGATGTGGAAATGTTTAGGTGCTAAATTAAATTTATCCAGTAGAAAACAAAATTCTCAAAATCAAAATGGAAGCTCATTCCACAACTAAAAACAATGAATAAAGAAAGTGAGTTGGGTTTCTGTATATATATATATATAAAATACCTCCTATATACAATTATTAGAGCATATTTTTTTAAGAATTAAAGTTTCATATAAAAATTAGTTGATACATAAGAGATTTTCTTAAATTTGCCTCCTGTTATATATTATAAATGTAAGATAGTCTTTATTTCAATAATCCTTTGATTAACCCTCTGAGTTTTAATAATTCTCTAACTAAGTCCATTTTTTTTTGCAAAAATGGCTCTTTTGCTCCGTACTAATTCATATTCAAAAATTCTTAACCCTTACTTTCTCTCTCTCTCTCTCTTAAGCTCAATCACCACTTTAGAGATAAACAAATTGCAGGAAATTAAATGATTTTGGTTTTAAAATCAAATGGATTTTTTAATTGAAATACCCTGTCCCATCTTTTTCTTTCTTAACTCAAAAACCCTAATTTTCTCTAAAATTCTTAATTTTTCTCATTCTAAATTTAAAACTAATTACATTAGAAAGTATCACAAATTCCACGCCTAATGATTTAGAATACCCATTTGATTTCACCTTCTCACCACCTCCACCTTCCATTCCACCATCACCCCATTACCTGAGAATGGGTGCTCTGTTTTTCACCTGCGTTAATCTTCTTCCCCTGAGTTAATCCTCTTCCCTAGAGAGGGTTTGATAATCCTACCATCCCCACCTTCAATTCCACTGTCACCTCCTTCTCACAGCCTCGGTCCACCGCCACCGCAACCGCAGGTGAACCACCATTGCCACAGAGAAATCAAGCTCTCTCTCTGTGTAAACAAAAAACAATCGAAAATCAACCCCCGAAATATATACATATATAGAAATTGAAGATTATATTAGATTTGAGGTAAATCAACCCCAAAATAGTAGACAATCTGGAAATTAATATTAAAACTCAAATTAATCTTTAATTTATGCCTGATTTGTTTGAATGAGATCATGAACTAGTGACCGTTTAAGAATTACCCAACCCCCACTTTCCTCCCTTTTTAATCCATTTAAATATATCTCCATCTGTGTTCATGAGATGAATTAGTTTAGTTTTGTTGTGTTAGCGATCTCAATCTACATGGGTTTATATTTTGCAAAGCAAAGAAATTTGGAGAGAAAAATTCGGTTTCTTAGGTAGGGAAGAACAGGGAGATGAAAGTAAGAAGATGGGGAGTATATTTTCGTCCAAAAAAAATTTCATTTTGGACAGAATAGAAAGAGGAGGTAGATTTATTTTAATTTTTGTAAGTTTTGAAGAAGAAAGTAAAGGTTACTGTTTTTTGAAAATGAAGATGAATGGTAAAAATAAAATGGTCATTCTCGTTAAATATCTGATGGAACTAGAAGACCGATAAAACTTATATGTAAGTCAAAAAATTATTGAAATAAACACGTTAAGATTTACGTTTTAATTTTTAGTAAAAAAACTCTTGAGGAATAGATGTCCCCACCTTCACTAAAAGTTAGGCTAAATTATTGTTTATCTTTTTGTAATGGACGACCTTGAAAAAAATGAAGTAAACAGCCTAACCTATTCTTACTTTTTGTTTTGGGAAATTATTTCCACAAGGACCGAGCTTTTTTCCTTCCCCTTCCTCACGCCATCAACAAAGATTCTCTTTCGGACTTTCCATGATTTTGCCAACTTCTTGAGGGATATATATTATATTATATTATATTATATTATATTATATTATATGTATGAAACAAAAGTTGGCGTAATGTATTGATTATAATGGGGTTTTGACGAAATTCTTGAAAATTTGCATAGTATCCTTTAGGGTTTTTGAAATTTTGTGTAATAATTTTATTATTTTATTATGTACAAGTATGCTACACTTCATTGGCTCCATCAATTTTTTTCTATAAGGGTGCATTTGATTGTAAGTATGGAAAGGCAATTTAATTATATAGAATTGAGTTACATGAAAAATGTCAATTAAATATATTTGATTGCTTTAATTTTCTACCTAAAAAATATGGCATTTTTAATGTTAAAAAAAATTATTGGTCTTATTTTTTTTTACATATTTATATAGTCATGATGGATCTTGACCACCTAGAAAATTTTGACAGTCAAATATACCAAAAGTGGTAACTTAGTTGAAAATTCCGTATTTATCATAAAAAATTATAGCAATCAAACACACCCATTTATAACTTTTTGGACTTAAATATATAAATATAAACTCTAATCTTACCTACACTAAAAATAACTTTTTGATTACACCTTCTCACCACCTCCACCTTCCATTCCACCATCACCCCATTACCTTCCATTCCTACACTAAACATAAACTCTCTCTCTCTCTCTCTCTCTCTCTCTAAACAAAAAATAAATCTAAAATATATACATATATAGAAATTGAAGATTATATTAGATTTGAGGTAAATCAACCCCAATACAGTAGACAATCTGGAAATTAATATGAAAACTCAAATTAATCTTTAATTTATGCTTGATTTGTGTGAATGAGATCATGAACTAGTGACCGTTTAAGAATTACCCAACCCCCACTTTCCTCCCTTTTTAATATTTTTAAATATCTCCTTCTGTGTGAATGAGATGAAATAGTTTAGTTGTATTGTGTTTGCGATCTCAATCTATATGGGTTTATATTTTGCAAATAAAAACAAATTGTAGAGCGAAATTAGGGGGGCTTTTGGGTAGGGAAGAACAGGGAGAAGATGATGGAAAGTATATTTTCGTCCAAAAAAAAAAAAAATCATTTTGGACGGAATAGAGAAGGGTAGATTTTTTTATTTTTTTTTTGTAAGTTTTAAAGGAAGAAAGTAAGGATTAGGATTTTTTTTGAAGAAGAAGATTAATAATAAAAGGAAAAACGATCATTCTTGTAAAATATTTGACGGAATTAGAGGACCGTTAAAACTCATAAATAAGTTAAAAAATTATTAAAATAAAGTAATATTTTGAATTTAGTATTAATAATAGAAATTTTTTTAAAAAAAATGATTTATACATTAACTTTTACATAACAAGTCAAAAAGGCTCTTGAGGAATAGACGTTCCTCACCTTCGCTAAAAATTAGGCTAGATTATTGTTTATCTTTTTGTAATGGACGACGTTGAAAAAAAATAAGTAAACTGTTGAGGAAAATTACGCATAATGTGCTATAGTCTAGATATAATGTGTATTAGAGATTTTACTGTGAAAATTATATATTATGGGCTATATTAGGCTTTCTTGTTAATCATATTTACTATTGTATTTATACCATATTTAAAGGGCTCATCTAATAAAGGGTTGAGTAGAATTATTTTTACAACACGTCATCAGCACGCTCAGAGCTAATAACTCTAACCTAAGAAAAAAAAAAAAAAAACTCTCTTTATCGCACTCTCCTCGGTGGTTGTCTTCTCTCCGCTTCTAATAAATCAGCTCGCTGCCCACTTTTGAAGGTTAGAATTCTCCACTTTTTATGTTCCTAGCTACAAGACCAATCCTACCATGAATTTGTTTGTATTTACGTTTTTATCTTACATATCAAATTGTTAAATTATTTTATACTACTTGCATCCATTCACTCTTATCGGAAAAGCACAAATCAGTAAATATATTATTTTATACACACACATATATATATAAAATAGGATGTATTATATATATATATATATACAAGTTTCAAATTGTATAAATATTAGTTTAAGTTTAGATTATTTTTATTGTGAATCTACCGATTGATATGTGTAAATGTATATATGTCTTGATTAAAGATATTAGATTTGAAAACTATTGATTACATATAGATATTGATATATATATACTAGGGTATACTCGTGCCGTCCGGCACGATAAAAAGAATAAAAAATAATAATTAGATAAAATATAATTACGTGAAAAATGTGAGGATCGAAGATGTGTATGATTGTATATTACTTAGAAATGAAAATAGATAATTAAGGTATCGCAAAAACGAAACATATCTAACTAAAAATATAACCATCCTCACTCGAGATATGTTTTACTTGTCCAATTAGATCTGAAATCGCACCGACCGTTTTATAATGTAATGATGTTATGAGTGTATTTAAAAGAGAAAAAAATATTATATTCGAGGCAGATCGAATTGTAATATAAAAAATTATCGCCCTAAAATTGCTTCGATCCTTTTATATTGTAATGGTGTTATTAGTATATTTAAAAGAAAAAATATTATATTTGAGGTAAGTTGGATACTAATATAAAAAAAAATTACCCCATATTCGAGGTAGGTTGGACACTTATTTTAAAGTTATAGCATTTGAAAATAATTTAAAATTTGATGAGAGAGAAATATATTTTTTCAATAACTAATGAGTTAGAAATAGTTTAAGTATACTATTATATTTGTAATGTTTTATAAGTTTTATATGCATAATTTTGTTTTCAATAACTAATGAGTTAGAAATAGTTCAATAACTTTTTCTTGAATTTTTTTATACATAATTTAATAATCACAATGGATCTTGTTTTGTAGGTGTTGATGAACATATTTCAAATATATAAATTTTATTAAAGTTGAATTTGTAAATTTAAAGTTATGGCATTTAAAAGTTTTTTAAAAATTTGATGAGAGAGAAATGTTGTAGAAAAGTAGAGAGATGTAAGAGTTATTTTTGTGTATATGTTTAGTGTGTGAGTAAATGTTAAGTTGATTTGACATCTTGTTGTGAGGTATAAAAATGATCCAATGGTCTAAAAGTGTTAACACCATTACAAATTAATATGAGACGTTGGATTGATTTATTATTTTATTGCAAAAAATCCTTGTTTTATAATATAGATTTATGTATAAAAGAACATATTATATAAAGATATAATCATATATATTATTTCGAATTTTGGTTGTGGATGATATATACAATATATAATTATGTTCTAATTAACCTATATATCATGTTAGTTTGTTATTTGAAGTCACAGGATATATATGGCAGTTTCTAACCCTTTATATTATGATTAAGGATTCTTCAGCAATTCTCTCTACATTATTTGGTAAATTGATTTCTTGGGCTTATATATATAAATTGTATACAAACTGTTTTACTTTAATTAAATTTTCTGTTTTATTTAGGAAAAAAAAAACAGTTTTTATTTTCCTTAATTTTCTGTTTTACATAAAAACAGTTTTTATTTAATTAAAATTCTGTTTTATGTTAAAAACAGTTTTTATTTTCCCTAAATTTCTGTTTTACATAAAACAGTTTTTATTTAATCAAAATTCTGTTTTATCTTAAAAACAATTTTTATTTTCCTTAAATTTCTGTTTTACATAAAAACATTTTTTATTTAATTAAAATTCTGTTTTATCTTAAAAACAGTTTTTATTTTCCTTAATTTTCTGTTTTACATAAAAACATTTTTTATTTAATTAAAATTCTGTTTTATCTTAAAAACAGTTTTTATTTTCCTTAATTTTCTGTTTTACATAAAAACATTTTTTATTTAATTAAAATTCTGTTTTATCTTGAAAACAGTTTTTACTTTCCTTAAATTTCTGTTTTACATAAAAACATTTTTTATTTAATTAAAATTCTGTTTTATCTTCAAAAAAGTTTTTATTTTCCTTAAATTTCTGTTTTACATAAAAACAGTTTTTATTTAATTAAAATTCTGTTTTATCTTAAAAACAGTTTTTATTTTCCTTCATTTTCTGTTTTACATAATAACAGTTTTTATTTAATTAAAATTCTGTTTTATCTTAAAAACAGTTTTTATTTTCCTTAAATTTCTGTTTTACATAAAAACAGTTTTTACTTAATTAAAATTCTGCTTTATCTTAAAAACAGTTTTTATTTTCCTTAAATTTCTGTTTTAAATAAAAACAGTTTTTATTTAATTAAAATTCTGTTTTATCTTAAAAACAGTTTTTATTTTTCTTAAATTTCTGTTTTACTTAAACACAGTTTTTATTTTTATTAAATTTCTGTTTTAATTAAATCAGCATGCTAAAGAAAATTTAAATATTAGTTATATAATTGTTTTACTCACAATTATTTATATTGTTAATTATTTTATTTAGTATGTTATAAATTGAAAGTTGCCATGACGATGAAAATTCATGTGCATAATAATCACTATGATAAAGTATTTTCATACAGTATCGAAAATGTGACCATTACGAATCTTGGTTTTGAAATCTAATTCATATTTCTAAAACATAATTTTACCATTGGCCTTCAAAGGTAATTCAACATTTTTTACCTCCGGTAAAATTTCATTTTTACCCCCCGTAAAATCCCATTTTTACCTCCACTAAATCCCACTCAAATTCCATTAACTTCCACTCAAATTTCACTCACCTCCATTAACTTCCACTCAAATTTCACTTACATCCACTCACCTTTGTAAACTTACCTTTTTGCCCATCATCTTCATCAAATTTATGTTTCTACCATTCTAGATTTTACCTATAAATACCCCCTTCATTCATTCATTCAAACCACACCAAAAAACATAATTCTTCTCATCCAACACCATCCTTCTCATCCAAGATCCATCCATCTCATCTAAGAGATATAAAGCCGTTGGCAAAATAAATACAAGCCAATCTAAGAAGAAATAGAAGGGTCTTATACCATCTTTTTTCATACCCCCAAAAAATAGAAGGGTCATATACTCTCTATTTTTATACCCCGAAAAATACCAACAACCCTTATACACTCTCTCTCTTACACAGTTTATTATTTATTCTGTTGAAATATTTGTAATCCTAATTCTGTACTTATAAATAGAATTAAGAAAATTATAGAGAGAGAAGTTGGTAGCTTGTATTATCATCCAAATTGATCGCCTTTGAGCTAATACAAAGCAACCACACACAAAATGATGACGTACTACTGGAATAGTATAAGCGCTACCGGGGGAACCTACCTTAAAAAAAAGTTATGTGTTCATCATTGCGCCGCATTTATTTTTTATTCACCGATATTCGCTTATTGATTGGTTAATTATCTACTTCTAGATTTTGACACCATCAGTTGGCGCTGTCTCTGGGAACGATAAGCTCTCTAAAGCTCTCGTTCTTTAAAAATTACAAGTGAATTTTCGGTGAAAAACTCATAATCCCGCGGGTCTACGTAGCTCGATATTCTCGGGGCCATAACTTCTTGCTCGAAACTCCAAATCATGCCATTCTGGAGTCTATTTTGGAGAACATTTCAAGAGCTACAACTTTTCAGTTCAAGATTTTTTCAAATTCGTCCATCTCGGGGTTCAAAACTTCGATACAAACTTTCTAGAATGAAATCCCGCGGGCCTATGATAACTCAATATTATTAGGCGCGTAACTTTGTGCTCAAAACTCCAAATCATGCGATTCTAGAATCCATTTTGGAGTAAATTTCAAGAGCTACAACTTTCCAGTTCAATCCATTTTCAAATTTGGCCATCTCGGTGTCCAAAACGGGGATACAAAGTTGCTGCAACAAAAAATGCGAAAATTCTAAAAGGCCTACGCTAGCTCAATATTTACGGGCGCATAATCATTCAAAAATCCGGTTACCCAAGGGAATAAAACCCAAAACTCAGCTTTCTTGCTGTCGCCGAGGAGGAGAGTTCGCCGGATAAATGGTCCGGTGGCCGGAGATGATGAAGATGGGGAAAGGGTGTTTTTTGGTTATTTGGCCGCAAATACCCTTCAAATTGGCCACGTGAGTGGCACATGATCAACTTCCTTTAATGACTAACAACATACATTTTTAAGAGTAGCTAAATATAACTACTTAGATAGTTGAGTGGATCAAAACCAAGTGTAGTTAAGTAAACATGTTAAAACTATTATAATAGTTTAATGGCCAGATATTATATTTATTAAAAAAATAAATATATATATATATATATATATATTTTTACCACATATAAGATTACTAGTTTTGATATTAAGATATGGCTGTGAATAATCAACTATTAATGTTGTGATTTGATTTGAACTTGCCATTTTTTTAACTTGAAAAAAAATTCGCCCGGCCTGTGTTACACTACACGTGATGTTTTTGCCCTTGATAGAATTTGAATATTTCTTTCAAGAGTTTCGAGTTTGCTTTTTACCACCTTTAAGCCTTCTTTAAAAACTTTCTTTCAATTTGAATATATCGAATCTTCTCACAAATAAAAAGCAACACGATGCATTAAAAAAAATTAGAAAGTGTAACCACTAGCATGTTGATCCCCCCCCCCCCAAACCCCCAACTGAAACTGACGATTTAGAGAGAGAGAAATAGAGCAAGGCCAAACATGTTTGCCTGGTCCATGTTTCGCCGTGAGATCGGCCGAGATAGAAAGCATAACAGAGGGAAGGGCCACGCCAATGGCGAGAGAGTGAGTGCGAGAAATCGGCAAAGGTTTTTGTTGGAAAATAATGAACTGCTGAATCAAGAATAGATAAGGTAGAGAGTACACCGGGTTGAGTCGCGGACTAAGTCGCTCTCTTTAAGACGTTTCGCGGCTCTGCCCGGAATTGTGCTAGCAGTTCTAAATATGCCACGCCGTCCCCAGGATGAAACAGCCCAGAAACTCTCTGTACGATCGATGTGCACATTTTCGATCGCTCGACAATAACACTCTTTTAATTGCTCAGGATCGGAAAATTTTCTACTGCCGGAGGCTAAAAATTTTCCTGCCGAAAAATATTTTGTAGATAGATCTCTTAGTAGTTTTTGGTTCAGTCTCCATTTCTTTTTGAAAGCTAGTTTCATCCGTTTAAAGGGGATAGTGTTGAGACCAAAAAACAACCTTTTCGGAAAATCAGCAAGAAAACACGAAGGGAATTAATGGAGCGTGTTGGAGGAAATCAAGGGAGCGTGTAAAGGAAATTGCGGAGGAAAAAGAGGGAGCCTTTCCTATTTTGTTTTTTTTTAAAAAAAAGTAAAATTCTTTAAATGTATTTTGTATAAAAAGATAATACACTACACAAGCCCAGCCCAAAGCCCGAGACCGGACCGGGTCGGGTCGGTGGGTCGGTCAGCGCGCGTGTGGGGAACCACATTCATCCAAGTCCTCACCCAAAATAGCACAAAAGTGTAATGCCCAAAGGGCTCAAGCCCTTAAGCAAATTCTTTCATATAAAAACACATGAAAGGTTTTATATCTCTTCTATGTGGGACTTGGGATAACATCACATCACATTAAATCACCTTGTCTTGGTTTTATTTTTCTTTAAATACACAAAAGCTCCAACAATCCCCCACTTGTATTTTTGGAAAAACTTTTTCATCGAACATATTACATAGGACAGTGCATAAGTAAAGGTATTTTTCAATTTGAACCTTTACGTAGTGTTTGTGTTTCAGACTATACTAGAGTAACTCGTAGTTTTGAACTCTATCTCTGACAATCACAACACACACTACCCCCAAGAGTGTTGTCCAAAAGCCAGCACGTTATGGCCATGTGCTTATATCCCAATTAGTGAATGCTCTAGAGAATTTACCCAAAATTCCATAGGAAGCAACCTCTCTTCAACATTCACATAGGTGAGTCTATCAAGAGTACTCTTGTAGCATCGGTACCCCACTCCACATAGAGCATTAAAACTCATTAAGAGCAAATGCTCAACCTTTTCACCGCTTCAAGATATCATGCTCTATAGGGATGAGATAATACTACATGATTTCTAAAGTAGCACTTGTAACTTGTTGTTTACCCTTTGAACTTATTTCTTGGGATCTCCAGTCCATAGGTTGGATTACCATTACAGTGACTCAAATCTCGTTGGGCGTTAACCCCATCCCTTTCGAGGTGTTAAGCACCTTCTCTCTCGTTAGTCCTTTCGTCAAAGGATCAGCCAAATTTTTCTCAGACCGCACATAATCCACTCTTACAGCGCCTTTAGAGAGTAACTCTCTAACCGTGCTGTGTTTGCGACGAATTTTTCGTCTCTTACCGTTATAGTAATGGTTTTGAACTTTTGCAATAGCCGCGGTACTATCGCAGTGGATAAGGACAGCTGGTATCGGTACCTCCCATAGAGGGGTATCTGCAAGAAAGCTTCTCAGCCAACTTGCTTCTTCACTAGCAGCAGCTAGTGCCATCATCTCAGACTCCATCGTAGACTGGGCCAAAATGGTCTGTTTCTTGGATTTCCAAGAAACTGCACCTCCAGCAATGCTGAAAATATATCCACTTGTGGCCTTGGAATCTTCTGACAGGGTATTCCAGTCAGCATCGCTATATCCTTCTAGGACAGCGGGAAACTTTTGATAGTGTAACTTTGGGTCCATGGTTCTTTTTAGATAACGCATGACCCTCTCAATAGCATGCCAATGCTCCATACTAGGACTGCTAGTAAACCTACATAGTACCCCCACTGCATAAGCAATATCGGGCCTAGTGCAATCAATAGCGTATCGAAGGCTACCAATGATGCTCGCATACTCAGTTTGTCTAACACTGTCTCCAGTGTTCTTGAATAACTTCACACTAGGATCATATGGAGTACATGCTGGTTTACAATCTGAGTAATTATATTTCCTTAGAATCTTGTCAATGTAATGAGATTGATCCAAAGAAAGTCCCTTTTCCGATCTAGTAATTTTAATCCCTAAAATTACATTGGCTTTTCCCAAATCCTTCATATCAAAATTTTCACATAGCATGGATTTCACATTATTAACTACATGGATATTAGAACCAAAAATAAGCAAGTCATCAACATACAAACATATAATAGTGCAAGCATTATTCTCAGTCTTATAATAAATGCATTTATCACTTTCATTAATTCTAAATCCATTTGCAATAATTAATTCATCAAATTTCTCATGTCATTACTTAGGGGCCTGTTTCAAACCATAAAGGGATTTATCTAATTTGCATACTTTTTGTTCTTGGCCTGTAATAATGAATCCTTCAGGTTATTCCATGTAAATTTCTTCTTTTAATTCTCCATTGAGAAAAGCGGTTTTAACATCCATTTGATGCACAACAAGATCATGCAAGGAAGCCAGGGCAATCAAAACACGTATAGATGTTATTCTAGTAACGGGAGAATAAGTATCAAAGAAATCTACATTTTCACGTTGTCTATAACCCTTGACAACTAAACGTGCTTTGTATTTGTCAACAGTGCCATCAGGTTTTAATTTCTTTTTAAGTATCCACTTCCAACATATGGTTTTACAACCAGGAGGAAGGTCTACTAGATGCCACGTTCTATTTGATTCTAAGGAATCCATTTCATCGTTAATGGCTTCTTGCCAAAGGTCAGCATCTAAAGAAGATAACGCTTCTTGAATAGTGGATGGATCATCTTCTAAAGTGTATGCATAAAAATCAGGCCCAAAGTCTTTAGTGGTTCTAACTCTTTTACTTTTCCTAGGTTCAATTGATGTACCATGGTGCACCGTACTAGTAAGTAAAATAGAGCTAGAAGGTAGTGAGCTACCCCCACTATTCTTCAATTTAAAAGGGAATTTATCTTCAAAAAAGTCTACATCATTAGATTCAATAATAACATAATTTTTCAAATCATAAAATCTATAGGCCTTACTATTAATTGCATATCTGATAAAAACACATTCATAAGCTCTACTAGCAAGCTTAGATCTTTTAGGATCAGGAATACATACGTAAGAAAGGCACCTCCAAACGCGTAAATAAGAAATATTGGGCCTTTTATTATTTAAAATCTCATATGGGGATAAATTAGATTTAATCTTAAGCACCCTATTAAGAATGTGACGAACGGTTAATAAAATCTCTCCCCACCAATGTGAGGCAGCCCCTGAATTTAGTAGCGTAGCAACAATTAATTCGGCAAAAGTTCTACTAAACTGATTTTCAATTTCTATAGAAAATATTTTAAACATATCAATTGCTTCACTTTTATTTTTCATAAGGTAAATATAGGAAAAATCCGAATTATCATCAATAAAAGTAATAAAATACCTTTTTTCCATTTCTCGTTAAAACACCATCAAATTCACAAATATCCGAATGAATTAATTCAAAAGGTTCAGTTTCTCTTAAAACAGATTTGTGAGGTGTTTTAATAATCTTTGCTTGGCTACAGAATTCACATTTTTCAAAATCATTTAATGATAAGGGGGGAATAATTTCCAGTTTACTCATGTTCTTAATAAGGCGCTTATTAACATGACAGAGTCTAGCATGCCACACATTAAATGAACAAATTATATAAGCAGAACTAGAAACAACTTTATTAGCATCAACATTTAACTTAAACATCCCATCACAAGCATAACCCTTCCCCACAAATATACCATTCTTAGTAAGAGTAAACAAATCTGCCCCAATAGTTTGAACAAATCTAGCTTTATTAAGGATGTAACCCGAAACAAGATTCTTCCTAATTTTTGGAGTATGCAGAACATCTTCAAGGATGACAGTCTTTCCATAAGTGAATTTCAGCTCGACATCACCCGTCCCAGCAACATTAGTGCTGTGGGAATCACCCAACAACACTTTCTTATCAACAGCATCAGAATAGGTCTTAAATAGAGCACGATCATGGCAGACATGATGAGAGGCGCCAGTATCCACCCACCAGCCTTCAGAACCTGATACCAGATTAATTTCTGTTATCATAGCCACTAAGGGCTCTTCTTCAGTAACATTCGCCTGAGGAACTCGGCGTTTGTTTCGGCAATTTCTTGCCATATGACCAGGCTTTCCACAGTGGTAGCAAGAGAACACACTGTTATTATTATTATTATTATTATTATTATTATTATTATTATTATTATTATTATTATTAGCCTGGCCATTTCTGTTTTGGTTCTGAGTTTGGTTGTTCCTATTCTGGTTCCCGTACCGAATCGCATTATTTCCACCGTTCTGATTTTTCATATTTTTCCGGTTCGGCCTTAGAGCAGGAGGGGTGTTGTTCGAGTGATTCTAATTTTGATTACGGTTCTGATTTTTGTTAAAAATAACCAGAACCTCATCATTCCGATCTTGCTTACGGTTTTCCTCCTCAATCCTGAATTTTGTAATCAAACTTTCAAATGAAAACTCTTTAGATTTGTGACGTAAAGTATTTTTAAAATCTTTCCAGCCAGGGGGTAATTTATCAATCAAAACTGCCACTTGAAACTGCTCATCAAATTTCATCCCTTCAGAAATAATCTCATGTGCAATTTTCTGAAGTTCGTGAGACTGTGTAACAATAGACTTGTCGTCCGTCATCTGATATTTCAGATGACGACTGACAGCGTATTTTTTAGACCCAGCCTCTTCGGTGTCATATTTCTTTTGAAGCGAATCCCAAATTTCTTTTGCGGATTTGCACGGGAGGTAAACATCATAAAGCTCGTCATGAAGAGCATTCAAGATCAGATTTCTGCATGCATAATCATTGTCTTCCCAAGTTTTGAGAGTCTTATGATCTGCCTCAGAAATCGGACCAGGGAAGGTTTTTCAGAAACACAAGTAGATTCCACCTTCTTAAGAGTTAAGTAAAAAAACATTTTTTGTTTCCACCTCCTAAAGTGCAGACCCTCAAATTTAAAAGGTTGATTCAATGAGCCAGAAGCAGCAGCGGGATTATGTTCATTAGCCATGACAACAGTTATACAAAAAATAGCAGATAAGAAAACGTCTTAAAATTGTTGAAAAATAATGAACTACTGAATCAAGAATAGATAAGGTAGAGAGTACACCGGGTTGAGTCGCGGACTAAGTCGCTCTCTTTAAGACGTTTCGCAGCTCTGCTCGGAATTGTGCTAGCAGTTCTGAATATGCCACGCCGTCCCCAGGATGAAACAGCCCAGAAACTCTCTGTACGATCGATGTGCACGTTTTCGATCGCTCGACAATAACACTATTTTAATGGAGCGTGTTGGAGGAAATCAAGGGAGCGTGTAGAGGAAATTGCGGAGGAAAAAGAGGGAGCCTTTCCTATTTTGTTTTTTTTTTTAAAAAAAAATTAAAATTCTTTAAATGTATTTTGTATAAAAAGATAATGCACTACACAAGCCCAGCCCGAGACCGGACCAAGTCGGGTCGGTCGGCGCGCGTGTGGGGAACCACATTCTTCCAAGTCCTCACCCAATAGCACAAAAGTGTAATGCCTAAAGAGCTCAAGCCCTTAAGCAAATTTTTTCATATAAAAACCCATGAAAGGTTTTATATCTCTCCTATGTGAAATTTGGGATAACATCACATCAAACATCACATCACATTAAATCACCTTATCTTGATTTTATTTTTCTTTAAATACACAAAAGCTCCAACAGTTTCTCTCTCAACAATAAGTAGGGAATTTGGAGTGATGGCCATCTCAAAATCAGCCTAGGACTTGTCAGTAACAATGGCTATGATTTCCGGTCTATATCCACTCGATCAGAGCAGCGACGAAACTTGGGAATCAACTATTGCTCGAAATTTTAATCATAAAATGGTATTGACTGAGAAGGAGAATGTTGGTAAGGTAGTCTCTCCTTTTGTTACTATGGATATTAATGTCAATTCTGAATTTGATAAGCAATTCCCTGCATTACATGGAGAAATTTTTTAAAAACATAAATCTGATGTTATGAATTGGGTTAAGAGACTGGCTCCTAATAGAGATAGGGCATATGGTGCTGAATTACAGTTTATTGCTCCAGTTGAAAAGTATGGCACTAAGATTGTAGGGTTTAAGGAAAGTGATGTAGCTCAAGAAATGCAAAAGTGGAAAAAGGCATTAATAGCATATGTTCTTGGCGCTAAACCCCCCCATATGATGTGATGAAACAATTTACTGCTAGAAAATGGGGGAAATATGGGGAGATTAAAATGTTTCTATTGAAAACAGGAGTCTGCGTGATAGAATTTAAAGACATCGAAACTTAAACGAAGGTTACGGAGACTGGACCGTCCTTTGATACTAGCCCTATGATTGCAAAATCGTGGACTATTGAAGGTAATTTAGAGAGGGAGGACTTGGTGGAGGTGCTTGGTCAACTCATTTGCTAAGTAAGATTGCTAGTGTTATTGGCAAGCCATTATTCCCTGATAAGATGACAGTTGATAGAGAGAATTACATTTGTGTGTATAGCAAATTGAAAAGAATGAAGGCTGAGCTGAAGAAGCTTAATCATAAATATTATAGTTCCATCTCGGAAAGGGTGTTGCTGGCTAAAAATGAACTTCATGAAATACAAAGGGAAATCCAACAAGGTAGGGTTACGGAGCAGATAAGGCAGAAGGAGGTTGACTGCAAAATTAGATATGTGAATCTTCGAGCCGATGAGGAAGCTTTCTATAGACAGAAGTCCCGGGTTAAATGGTTGGCTATGGTGATAAGAATACCAGTTTTTTTTATAAGATAGTTAATGGCCACCGAGCTATGAATAAAGTGATGTCTATTAGAGATAGTGAAGGCAAGAGAGTGGAGGGTGAAGAGGAAGTGCATAGAGAAGCTATTAGGCATTTTAGTGCTTTTTGAGGGGAGTGGGGGGGTGTAACCATGATTCTGTTGATACGTGTAATGATAGGCCAGCTTCTTATATCAATCGAAAATTGACTGAGGGGCAGAGCAGAGGTTTGGAGGCTCCTGTGTCTAACGAAGAAAATAAGAAGGCTATGTTTTCTATTGCCGGTAATAAGGCTCCGGGTCCTGATGGGTACACTGCTAATTTCTTTAAGAAGAATTCGGAGGTGGTAGGTAATGAGATTACTGAGGCTGTGCTAGAATTTTTCACTAATGGTAGAATGCTCCGAGCTTGGAACAGTACTGCTCTCACTCTGATTCCTAAAATTCCTGTCCCTAACGCCATGAAGGATTTCCGACCCATAGCCACGTACTATTAAAAAAATCAAGGCCGGACTTGCACCGAACTCATAATATTGATATATTTAGTGTTTAAATTTCACTACTGTAATATTATTTTCCTTTTGCTTTTACGTGATTTGTTTCTGAATTATTTTTGCATTAAATAATTGATTATCATGTATTAATTGTAACAGATTGTCCTGCCTTGTCCTTGTCCTTGTATTGTTTTTTTTTTTGTGTTGAAATAAATTAAATTGACCATTTCAATCATAATAACATTCTTTATATATATAAATATATATTATGAAAGTATTTTGTATTTTTTTTTTTAGCAATCAAACTAACAGTCACTGCATTAAATTAATCAGAAGCTAAAACATGAGCATGAGCAAGCTACTCTGGCATATCAAATCTCCAAGACTGCTTTGAAGCAATAGAAAAGTAAATTCTCGATATCGGGAATTTGCTTTTTCTGATCTACGAAGTAAATTAAATTCGCATTCATACTTAATTTTGTACACTGTAATTACTGATACTTTGATAAATAGTAATATATGGATGTGGCTATTGGCCTATTCCCACTCCAATAAAAATTTGAAAATCTAAAATCAATACTAAAAAATGCATATAAAACGTCCCAACGAAGGCATAAATATTTTGAGTAAAGAGGGTAATAAACATGAAAAAGTAAAAAAGGGATAACGTATTAGGAAAAAATATTTAGACCTTCTTTTTTTATTTATATTAAAAAAAAAAAAAACCCACCATGTTGGTGAATGTTTCATTTTTCATAGATATTTTCATTATAATATATGTATTTTAGAATGTGTAATCTTCAAAAGGAGAACAAAATATTTTATATATTAAAGAGAATATAATTAGTGCCACAATTAATTAAAGTTAAAATTGGTAGCACACTTGATGTCTGTTCAATATTATACTTAATAATTCCTCACATTATATTTAAATTTTTAAATAAAAACTATGTACTTCAAATTTAAGGTCATGGTTAGGTCTTTCTTATGATTAATCTATCTTTATTATAATTTCTGAAGCATGAAAAGTAATTTCATCAATATTATACTTAATAATTCCTCACATTATATTTAAATTTTTAAAGAAAAACTATGTACTTCAAATTTAAGGCCATGGTTAGGTCTTTCTTATGATTAATCTATCTTTATTATAATTTCTGAAGCATGAAAAGTAATTTCATAATGAGATAATGGGTTATAGAGCCTCGCTCCGTAATGTTTTATAACTCTAAGGACGGACTCATGTTTAATAAAGAAAAGTAGTACTAATTTCATAATTTGGTTTTATAATAAGGACAATTTTCATAATATTAATTTATTTTAAGAAAAATGATAAATGTTGATGGACAAATATACCCCTAATTAATTTAAGTTAATGTTAAAAATAACAAATCTCTCTCTCTCTTCTCTCTCTCCAAAATCAAATACATTGCTCTCTCTCTCTAAAATCAATAGACCAACCATAGCTCCTACCAACCATCTCACCTCCTCCTCCACCACCATTACCACCACCACCACTTGACTTTTCGATCGTTTCGCCGAGAGGATAGGAGCACCGTTCTCATCTTCTTCTTCTTCTTTTTTTCTGCAGAGGTAATCATAAAACAGATATAACTTTTGATTGATCCGTTGGATCTAGCTGATTTTCGAATATGTTGTTCAGAAGACAAAGTTACTCTATCATCAAGTAAATTAAGACGATCAGAGGTCGTCTTGTTATCGAAATCGACCAATTTCGACAGCCCAGCAGGATATTGAAAAAAAAAAATCTGATCGTAATTTTTTTTTTATGAACCCTACGTCGATCCATATAAATATACATATATATAAATAGAGTGGATGTTGATCTCATCAATTTTGTTATTCTACATTTTGTAATGGTGCTAAAATCATTTTAGCACATTTTGGTTGTTATTCAAGCGGTGCTAAATGCATTTAGCACCTTCTGGTTGCTATCGAGAAGACTGTCCAGGTGGTGCTAAATGCATTTAGCACCTTCTGGTTGCTGTCCAGGTGGTGCTAAATGCATTTAGCACCTTCTGGAGTGCATTTAGCACCTATTGATTGTTGTCCAGAAGGTGCTAAATGCAGGTTGCTGTCCAGGTGGTGCTAAATGCATTTAGCACATTCTGGAGCGTATTTAGCACCTTTTGATTGCTGTTCAAAAGGTGCTAAATGCATTTAGCACCTTCTGGTTGCTGTCTAGGTGGTGCTAAATGCATTTAGCACCTTCTGGAGCATATTTAGCACCTTTTGATTGCTGTCCAGAAGGTGCTAAATGCATTTAGCACCTTCTGGTAGCTGTCCAGGTGGTGCTAAATAGATTTAGCACATTTTGGAGCGTAATTAGCACATTTTGATTGCTGTCCAAAAGGTGCTAAATGCATTTAGCACATTCTGGTTGCTGTCCAGGTGGTACTAAATGCATTTAGCACCTTTTGATTGCTGTCCAGAAGGTGCTAAATGCATTTAGCACCTTCTGGTTGCTGTCCAGGTTGTGCTAAATGCATTTAGCACCTTCTGGAGCTCATTTACCACCTTTTGATTGCTGTCCAGAAGGTGCTAAATATTAGTGTCATAATTTGACGTGAGATGTTATAAGGAAAGGGTATTAGTGTCTTTTTTGTATAGAGTCCTTAATTTACATATCTAATTTTTAAATGTTCTTTATAATTATATTATTATTAGAATGAGCCCTTATGTCCAATTGCCCATTTCATAATTTTAATTGCAAATTTATTAAAAGATTTGTTCAGGCTTTATATATAGTATAAAAGCGCAGAATACTTTTATAAACTAAAGAAAATTAGTGCCGCAATTAATGAACAAGTGCAAAATACTTTTGCAAGACATCATTTCGAGATTCATCCACAACCATTGGAAATATTTTTATATTTACACAATAATGATCAACAAGAAAAATTAATATTGACAAAAACAAAAGAAGAAGAAAAAAAATCACGTCCTACTTCTAGGACCATAATAACATAATGTACGTGTACACAAAATCCTACAACTTATTTGAATAATTTTTATCTATATTTGAGGTTCATGTCAATTTCAAATCATTGAAGATTGCATTTAGTGTTATATTATAATTTTTTTTAAAAGTAATGTAAACTTTACTAAATCTAAGGTAGAATAGGACGTACGTGATATATAAACTTACTAAATTTTTTTTTATAAATAATTGTAACATGCATCAGTTAGATTAATTTAAAGTAATGTAATCACACACATATATATATATATATATATATATATATTTCTTGGTAAATGAATTCAACTATTCGCACGTGGATTAGTTCCTCATCAATTAAATATATTGTATGTGATATGTTTTGTCTCATATAAGATATATATTCATGTAGTACTACGTAGTTGTACTAGCCTAAATCAATGGGGACATTGCAAATAAAATTTACCATGAATATAAGGGGGAAAAAAAATATAACGAACGAGTACGTACATGTTATTATTAAGCACTTATGTAATGGATCTAGAGTAGGATCATGTTGTACTTCAGGAGCGCTAAATATTATTTAGTAAAATGTCATATTTCCATATTAATCTACCAATTTTTTTGTACTCTTTCTGGTAAAACATGTAGCCTAGCTTGTATCCGTTTGTTGTTGTTACGAACTCATAGGTAAACTTTTCCCAAAAAACTAGTTTGCAAGGGAAGGGTGCCTATGGACTTTTATAAACTAAACTTTGGGTTCATAACATTCCACCGCGCTCGGCAACCATTATCCACGGTGATCCACTCTATGGTGGCCCACTCGGTCGACACTAGCCTAGCTCTTTCCATTATGGTGGTTTCACTCATCTACCAGTATTCAATGGTTTGGCATCACAAATGACTTAGCCATTTTAATCCAGCCTGTGGGTCACCCCTTTCGAGTTGGACGGTCCAAGTCATAGCATAGTCTCACTATGTCCAATCCTATACATGCGTCGTAATTCAACTGTACTACCTCCAGTCACATACCTAGCATGGTGCCTACTCTGTTACCACTTGTTAGGAACCCACGGGCCATATTGGGGTGCTCGGTCCCATACCCAAGCCTTAGTTCAACCGCACTACCTTCAGCTCCATACCTGGCTTGGTGCGCTCTGATACCACTTGTTATGAACCCATGTGTATAACTTGCACTTTGAAAATTTTGATGAAATATTTTGGACATGTTTTATTCATTATAGAGACCATTTCCCCCACGTTTCATGAAATAATTTATTGATTTAGCTCTTGAATTGGATCTCATTCCAAATTTAGATATGTTTTGCATTTCCTCTTTTTAATTGATACAATAATTTTAAAATAATTACTCGTTTATGGCACAACTTAACTTTGGTATTAATCTGAAAAAAAGGGAACTACCAATTTATCGTACCAAAGATACCTTAAAGTATAGTGATGGTGTCAAAATCTAGAAATAGATAATTAACCAACCAATAATTGAATATCGGTGAATAAAAAATAAATGTGGTGCAACAATGAACACATGACTTTTTTTTTAAGATAGGTTCCCCCGGTAGCGCTTATGCTATTCTAGTGGTACGTCCTCCTTTTGTGTGTGCTTGCTTTGTATTAGCTCAAAGGCGATCAATTTGGATGAAAATACAAGCTACCAACTTATCTCTCTATAATTTCCTTAATTATATTTATAAGTATAGAATTAGAATTATAAATATTTCAACAGAATAAATAATAAACTGTGTAAGAGAGAGAGTGTATAAGGGTTGTTGGTATTTTTCGGGGTATGAAAATAGAGAGTATATGACCCTTCTATTTTTTGGGGGTATGAAAAGAGAGGGTATAAGACCCTTCTATTTATTCTCGAATTGACTTATATTTATTTTGCCAATGGCTTTTTATCTCTTGGATAAGATTGATGGATCTTAGGAGAAAAGGAAGATATATTTTTTGGTGTGTTTGGATTGTTTTTGGTTGTGTTTAGATGATCTTGGATGAATGAATGAGGGAAGGTATTTATAGGTAAAATCTAGAATGGTAAAAAAGTAAATTTGATGAAGATGAGGGGTAAAAAGGTAATTTTACAAAGGTGAGTGGATGAAAGTGGAATTTGAGTGGAAGTTAATGGAGGTGAGTGAAATTTGAGTGGAAGTTAATGGAGTTGAGTGGGATTTTAGTGGAGGTAAAAGTGAGATTTTATCGTGGGTAAATGTGGAATTTTACCGTGGGTAAATGTGGAATTTTACCGGGGGTAAATGTGGAATTTTACCGGGGGTAAAATTATTGAATCACCTTTGTAGGCCAATGGTAAAAATCAGTATTTAACCCCATCAATTGCCCCCTATCCTTTATTTTTATGCTGAAAGCTGAATGTGAAAGATAAATATTTTTGTCGGTTAAGTGGTCCGGCTCAAAGCTAAGGTGTGAGAACGAGTACTTGTCAAGGAAGATAATCATGGAGAGAGCTCGAGTAATCGACATGTAAGGTTTCGTTAACCTTTGCCCATAAGTTTGTGGAGCTCAGAACATTAATGTGTAAAGCTAGCTAGACTTTGATCATTAGTCTTAGAGTTTCAGAACATCATTGTGTAAGGCTGGCTAGACGTTGATCTCGAGTCTTAGTTTAAGGAAGCTAGATCTCGGATGCTAGTCGTTGAGCTCAAAACATCAATGTGTAGAGATTTTAGAGCTTCAGAACATCATTGTGTAAGGCTGGCTAGACGTTGATCTCGAGTCGTAGTCCGAGGAAGCTAGATCTCGGATGCTAGTCGTTGAGCTCGAAACATCAACGTGTAGAACTCGTTAGACATTGGATGCAAGTCGTAGAGCTTGGAATATTAATATGTAAAGCTCGCTATACTTTTGGTCATAAATAGTTTGATTATATTCAGGCCCTTTTCAAATGTCATCAAATTCTCGAATTTCTTTCTTTCTTTTTTCTTCTTCTTTTTCTTCTTTTTTTTTTGAGGCCTGCCTTTGTTGTCGGCCAATTTTCAGAAAGATTTCTTTGGGCTGGGGTGGTCCAGCGGTTGTCTAACGGACTTCAAAATTATATTCAGCTTTGTGGAAGTTTGATATCCGCAAAAAAAAAATTAATTTATTTTTTGTGGTTTGTTGGACGAACTTGATGAAAATTACATTCAATTGTAATTTTTTGCAAGCTCGTCAATTTTACCTACAATAAAGATTATTAATCGTAAGAAAATGATACAACTTTAGATATATTAATATAGAGAGAAAAATCATATATGAGTTATTAAAAAATAACTTATCTCTTCTTTTGGGTTTTATTCCCTTGCGTAACCGAATTTTTGAATGATTATGCGCCCATAAATATTGAGCTATCACAAGCTTACAGGATTTTCGCATTTTTTTATTACAACAACTTTGTATCCCCGTTTTGGACCTCGAGATGGCCAAATTTGAAAACGGATTGAATTGGAAAGTTGTAGCTCTTGAAATTTTCTCCAAAATGGACTCTAGAATCGCATGATTTGGAGTTTTGAGCACAAAGTAATGCGCCTGATAATATTGAGTCACCGTAGGCCCGCGGGATTTTTTCCTTTTTTGTTCCAGAAAGTTTTTATCGAAGTTTTGAACCCCGAGATGGACGAATTTGAAAAAGTCTTGAACTGAAAAGTTGTAGCTCTTGAAATTTTCTTCAAAATGGATTCCAGAATCGCATGATTTAGAGTTCTGAGCAGAAAGTTATGCCCCCGAGAATATTGAGCTACGTAATCCCGCGGGATTATGAGTTTTTCACCGAAAATTCACTTGTAATTTCTAAAGAACGAGAGCTTTAGAGAGCTTCTCGTTCCCACAGACGGGGCCAACTGATGGTGTCAAAATCTAGAAATAGATAATTAACCAATCAATAAGCGAATATCGATGAATAAAAAATAAATGCGGCGCAATGATGAACACATGGCTTTTTTTTTAAGGTAGGTTCCCCGGTAGCGCTTATGCTATTCCAGTGGTACGTCCTCCTTTTGTGTGTGCTTGCTTTGTATTAGCTCAAAGGCGATCAATTTGGATGATAATACAAGCTACCAACTTCTCTCTCTATAATTTCCTTAATTCTATTTATAAGTATCGAATTAGGATTAGAAATATTTTAATAGAATAAATAATAAACTGTGTAAGAGAGAGAGTGTATAAGGGTTGTTGGTATTTTTCGGGGTATGAAAATAGAGAGTATATGATCCTTCTATTTCAACTTATGGTGTCAAAATCTACAAATAGATAATTAATCAATCAATAAGCGAATATCGGTGGATAAAAAATAAATGCGCGCAATGATGAACACATGACTTTTTTTTAAGGTAGGTTCCCCCAGTAGCGCTTATGCTATTCCAGTGGTACGTCCTCCTTTTGTGTGTGCTTACTTTGTATTAGCTCAAAGGCGATCAATTTGAATAATAATATAAGCTACCAACTTCTCTCTCTATAATTTCCTTAATTCTATTTATAAGTATCAAATTGGGATTATAAATATTTCAACAGAATAAATAATAAACTGTGTAAGAGAGAGAGAGTGTATAAGGGTTGTTGGTATTTTTCGGGATATGAAAATAGAGAGTATATGACCTTTCTATTTTTTGGGGGTATGAAAAGAGAGGGTATAAGACCCTTCTATTTCTTCTCAAATTGACTTATATTTATTTTGCCAATGGCTTTTTATCTCTTGGATGAGATTGATGATTCTTAGGAGAAAAGGAAGATATATTTTTTGGTGTGTTTGGATTGTTTTTGGTTGTGTTTAGATGATAGAAAGATGATCTTGGATGAATGAATGATGGAAGGTATTTATAGGTAAAATCTAGAATGGTAAAAAAGTAAATTTGATGAAGATGAGGGGTAAAAAGGTAATTTTACAAAGGTGAGTGGATGAAAGTGGAATTTGAGTGAAAGTTAATGGAGGTGAGTGAAATTTGAGTGGAAGTTAATGGAATTGAGTGGGATTTTAGTGGAGGTAAAAGTGAGATTTTACCAAAAGTAAATGTGAAATTTTACCGAGAGTAAATGTGAAATTTTACCGGGGGTAAAATTATTGAATTACCTTTAAAGGCCAATGGTAAAAATCAGCATTTAACCCCATCATATAATATACCAAATATACCAATTAATAATACCTAAAACACTCATTTCGAAATTATTGAAAATACATAATACTAAAATTTTGGAATAATTATATATAACTATATAAGCAAGACAGAATATAGCTAATACCATAAATATTAAGAATTTTAATACTTACAAACTATTACTTTTTTAAATAAGTTTTTACACTTGTACTCTTGAGTAATATAGATCATTCATTTATTTTTCAATTTTAAATTATTTTCAAAAATAGTGCCTAAATTTTTACCAGTTTCAATCTAAAACTCTAGTCTACGATCTAAAGTTCTTCCATCTTATCGAAAACCAAATTAACAAAAATTATATAAAATTTTACACTTATAAAGTTTTATACTGAATCAAAATTAACTAGAAATACCGAAAATACTGAATATACCAAAAAATCGAGTGGTATAGTATTCGTATTTAAAATCAATTGCCGATCGGTAAATTGGTAAAATTGGTATTAAACTTCTTATTTCGGTTTTTATATTGATAAAGACGATTTAGTGACCAATTTACCGAAATAACGCCCCAGATTTTCGTGTATATTTAATGTTTATAATTGGGTTTTTTTTTTTTTTGTTGACTTGATATTTTATTGTGTGTATAAGATTAATCCAATGACCCACAAGTATTAATACCAATTCAAAAGCTATTTATAGCTGTTATCAATCGGTATGCTTCTATTGTCAACGATGGTCTTTTGCAATATAGATATATGGAGGGGTATAAATGAGCTGAGCAGATCAGTTGAGCCGAACATAGTGCTGTTTAAGTTTGGTTCATTAATCATTTTGAGCTTATAAATTTGTTCAAGCTTGACTTGCTTAACTCTTGAGCCAAACTTTTAATTGAGCCGAGCTCGAATAGCGTATTTTTTTTTACATAGTTTTACAATGTTTCTAAGGTTATTGAACCGAGCTCATTAACATCTCAAACTCATGTGTTGAATCTTGGTTTGTTTGTATCACAAATGAATCTCAAACAAGCTTCAAATCAAACGATCGCAAGTCGAACTCGAGTTGCTTGGCTTGTGGATCTAGTCCCTATCCTAAAACAAAATTTACAATACGGTCCAATAACTTTTTTCTTAAAGGATGTGGTCTCACAGGTAACAAATCTGACTCTGGCAAGTAATTAGATACACATATACACTATTTGAGTATAGTTGATTTCTAAGTCACATGTGCGATACCTATGAAACGTGTGACCAAGAAATCAAAAATACAGTACCTGAAGAATCGCATCCTTTAAAAAATATGAACTACATCCTTTAAAAATGTTCAAAAACAAAAACAGGGCCTAATTTTTTTTCTTTTTCTTTTCCCTTTTTCGTTTTAGGGAAAATATCATCAACTAGAGCAAAAGACCAAAAAAATAAGAAGATGAAAAATATGATACTCTAACCTCCATCAAATTGTGCTTAAAACCGCATAAAAATTAACTTTTGTTTAATGTATTTTTTTTTTTAGAAATTACTATAATCATATAATGGTAGTACAAAGTGTTACGAGGCTCTTGGAAGTATATCCTATTCAATTAGGCAAAGTAAGAAACAAAAACTCAACTGCAATAACAGGAACAACATTGTAATTTCCAAATCTACTTACCATATCCCATTCATATCCCCCAGGTAACATAGTAGACACCACTAAATCCCTTAATTCACTATATAAATACTTTACACCTATGTACCTTAATTAAACACAAAACAACATACTCTAGGTCACTTGTACATTCTAGAAATCACATATATATGTTGTAAATACAACTTAAGTCTTTCTTTTTCCTTTTTTTCTTTTTATTCTTTGATAATCCTTTTTTTTTTTGGGTTTAGTTTAAAAGACGTTGGGGAATTGGGGCAGCTTAAAAACACCATACTAAACATGTCCAATTTTTTTAAGAGTGAGAAAATATATATGTATATAAACATAACATATACTAAATTATAACAGATATGGATATTTGGTAAAGCGGATATCCGCATATATGGATAATCTCTCTTGGATACGGATTATTCAGGTCGAATACTATTAGTATTGTAATAGCTCCATCTTAATTAATAGGATAACACCCATAATTAAGACCTGGAGCATTACCGACCCATCTTAGATCAACTAAAATGGGTTTGTAAGTATATAAATAAACATGAAAACAAAGCAGCATCCATATAATAGCTATATAGAACTAACAGAGTAGAAGCAAAATCATATACAATTATCTGGCTAGCCATCGCTTCCCGTGAAAACATGTATACACCACAAAAATGAATTGTATCAAACCTTCTACTTCGTCCCTGATCTCGTCGCCTCTTTATCCTCATGGGACTCGTGAGTACTTGTAATATTTTAAAGAAAACAGGGATGAACTGTTTGCTCAGTAGGGGGGGACTTGGGGCATGTGTTAATGCAGGTTACCTCCCGTGTCAACCGTTTACCGTACGATAGAATATCCGCGTTGCAAGTATGATCCATTATTGCCAGATACAAGATCGTCATAAGAATACCATGGGATCAATCGTCCCGATCCCGTATAAACATAGATCATAACATAAGTCACAGTGCCTTTCCAATTTGCCTAGGTTCCTGTGCTCCTCACCGGTGGCTTTTAGGTAGCCAAACATTGCTCCCCCAGGGGTTTAGGGATTTTTAACCCAAGGGCATCGGGCCCCACTTATTTTCCCATCCCGGCAAACACTAAATCATCACACCATTTCGTTTCTAGATACCAAGGGCATAACAATCCCTCCTCATCATCAATAAGAAATATAAATTCTTCTGAAGATTCTCCCAATTTAAGAATCACAAGAATATCCCGAAGTCGCCGAAATATTCACCACGATGCCGGTTGACACAATAATAATATATACAGTATGCAAAACATGCTATTTATGAATATATATAAAGCAATTTATGCCATACACACTTTAGCCAATCTCACTTCATATCTCTTGATGTATATAATTCATGAATAAACCAATTCATCAACAAAACCACTCATACAACCAAGAGATAGTCCATATAACTCAAATAACCATTTATATCAAGTGTGGATGGCATATCTTGCCTCAAATCATGCATACATAGTCTTACAAATCATAAATCATCATGAACTTTCTTACACTTAAGTTTTCAAGCAACATGAGTTGAATACAACGATTGTCAAAAAATAAATTCATATTATCAAGTTTTGGAAACAAGAAAACCTTTACCTCAAGTTACTAAGCCAAAAGAAAGAAGAGAAGATGATAGCCCAAGCTTCGCTTGATGGAACCCCAAAGATCCCATGGTTGATGATGATGAATAGTGAAAAAGAAGAGGATTTTAATGATCCAAAGCTTAAATCTCAGATTGATGTTGAAAATCGAGTGAAAAACCCACCTCTTTCTCTCTTTAGAACCTTCTAAGTGTTTGGGGGAGTTTTGGGTCGAAAATGAGTGAAAATAGCGGATAAAGTGCACTTAAATCGAGTTAAGTCGGTGCACTGTTCCGGATGGCGGACCGGTATGCAGAAAATAGAGTACCGGTCCACAGCTTAAATTTTCCCCAATTTTTGCACGCCGAACCGGTATGCAAAAAATCCCATACCGGTCCGCAGCCAATCTTTTCCCCAAAACTTATACGCCGGACCGGTATGCCAAAACCTCCGTACCGGTCTGCAGGCAAACTTTATGTCTTGTTACCGTGTTCTTGTTTTGGACATAACTTCTCACTCAGAACTCCAAGTGAGATGTTTTTTATATCTATGGAAAGGTAATTTAGAGATCTACAATATCTGGACGGAGCTTTTCTCCAAATTATGGATAGAAAATTTTCAAAAATATAAATTCTACACCATATCTAATTAAAACAACATAATTAACATTAACATAAATACAGGATGTTACAAGTATCCAATATCCTTATCCATTTCCTCGGATATTTAAAAACACTATCCAAATCCTCTTTTTCGAATATCCATTTGGATAACTATCCACAAAATTCGAATTCGAATACGGATCGGATTAGGATTTTAGAACATCCATTTATAGCCCTAATAATTATTAAGTGGTTTGTGGAAAACCTCTTGGATTTTAATGTATGAATTATGGTTCGAATAATTGAGTTATTATTCTTTTGATTTTGTTTCCTATGGATGGATTATTAGCCATGTGGTGGTACAACATATTTTTCGGAGAAAGCTTATTTATAAAACTTAAAAAATGAGTAATATATGGAAATATTTTTCTCTCAGGGGTCCGAACCCTATAACGTGATTCAAGATGGACATAATTGATTGTCTTTTAATGGTGAATAGAAATTGAATTTTTTTTGAATAACCCACCTAGAGGGATTCGACCCCGTAACGTGATTCGGGATGGAGATAATTGATTGTCTTTTAATGGTGGATAGAAATTGATTTATTTTTTGAATTACGCACATAGAGAGATTCGAACACGAGATCTCCTGTTAAATAGATTGCCCCTCACAAGAACCTAGTGAACCACTAGGCCAACCCTATAAAGTCTGAAACTGATTAGCTGGGCTATATTGTTTAGGCTTTCTATAGATTAAGTTAATTGCGTTTATAATCGTTGGTTAAACTCGAAAAGCTTTTGGGATATATTAGGTATTTTGAAGTTTATTATGCTATTAGCTGTCAACTCAGTAAAAGTATTATTAGAAATAATTAAAGTTGGGTGTTCTTAAATGCACCCATAAAATCAGTTTTCTCACCCCAGTGTGATAATACTTTCTTCTCACCCCATCAAATGTTTAAAAAATCTTGCACTTCACCCCAGCGGTGGGGTGAGTTTACTAAAACAATATATAAACGATAAAACTTCATCGCAAAAAGAAAAAACATTAAATAATATTATTTTTTTTCATTAATATAAAACATAATATATAAAATTTACATCATACTTAATAAATTTTATTAAAAAAATTATCTCTCCAGGATACAAAACGTTAATTATCAGAAATACAGTTTTAGTAATTATATGATATTTTATATAATCTTTTATTGTTCATTACTCTTAAATGGTTATTATTCATATTTAAAATTTATTTACAAAATTTATTTTTATCTTTATCAAATAAGTAAGTATAAGATTTAATTCACTATACCAAAAATATTAAAAGATCAATTTGTTGTATGTAAAATATATGCTATCTTTTGTGAAAAGGGAAAAAGTAAATTGGAAAAATAAAATAGTTTTCATAATAATAAATCATTTATTAAAATATTTTGTTACTTTCAATTTCTATGATATTTAATTTTTTGGAGATTCAAGAAAACGATTTCCTTGCAAAATATTAAAATGATAGAGATTTTCTCATCAAACTATTTTATTTTTCAATATTTTTTTACGAGTAATTTTAAGAAATTAAATATTGAAACAATAAAAGTACAACATACAATAAATATATATTTTTCTTTCCTCCGTAATCTCGCTAAATTTCAATTAGCTTAATTATCCTCTGCACCCTTTGCTTTTCTTTTTGACTCTAATTATTCTTAAATAAATAATGATTTATTAGGTCCAAGAATTTTCTTAGCTTAATTAGAATAATAAAAATCAAAGGAATAATCAAATCAATAATAATTACACCAAAATCTTAGCTAACAATTAGCGAGCAGATATTACCTAAAATGATTAAAACAAATCTATATTTTCAAATTTCAAAATTTAAAATTCAATAATTCAAACTAATTAAGGGTTTTAAAACTAAGATTTGGTCACATACTTGTAAGGAAGGAAGCAATTATACATCTCCTACACCACGTAAATATGCACCATATGTATGTATGTATGTATATACATAACTTGCATGTTTATTTTCCTAATTAAGGAAATTACTATGAGATAGCCAAGAATAATTTCAACTTACAAATTTGTTAATAATAAAATATTATTTAAAGAAACGAACTATATTTCTAACTAAATAATATAAAAAATATTAAAATTTGAGATTTTACATGAGAAGATAAATTAGTGGCGATTTTTTTAAAATATAGAAAGCGGGGTGAGAAGAAAAGTTTTTACGCTATTTTTTAAGTTAATATTAATGCAACTTTGACTTTTGGTAGGGTGAGAAGACGAATTATGTGAGTGTATTTAAGAACACTCTTAAAGTTAACCCCTAGTTCTTTAACGAAGTAGTAACTCTCTCAATTTTTTATATTTCCGAACTAAATTACCCTCACCTGTTTTCTTTTTTGCAAGTACGAATAAAACTAATTCCTCTCTCTCTTGTTCACGACTCTTGCCTACATTCTTATAAGTGCAGAGATATTCAAGAGTCGTGAGCAACAATTACTAATGGTTGATGGCTCAATTTTTACCAAAAAAATTAAAAATTCCATAGAAATTGTCATCTTATCCATTTATAATCTAGAAGATTAACGGACTTGTCTCCTCTTAATTATTTTTTCGTTCTAATTACGCTAAATGAAGTCTAATTTGAGGATTAAGTTAATGAATTTTTTCATGAAACTTGATAGAAATGATCTCTATAATAAGTAGATCACGACCACAAAATTTTTTCAAAAAATTCAAACCGAAAAATAAACGTAATAAAAATTTAATATATTTATTCATTTTTGACTATTCAAATTTTATATAATCTTTATCAAATATAAAAGTGCTCATCGTTTCTCTCTCTGTCTGTCTCTCTCCCTCTCTCTTTCCCCTCTTCAACACAAACCCTTTTCATCAACAACCAATTTCGCACTAAAACGGGCAATCTAAGTTTTTTCTTAATATCGGGGAACTTGATTGCTTGATTTCATGGGTATTTTTGGTTGTGCCAATTTCAAGGTTTTCGGTTTGCAAAAGGGTTTGAAGTTCAACATTCAGTTGTACAGTGACCAATTCGATTTCAATTTTTAAGCGGGTTGAATATTTTGTATGGATTTAGAAAACATAAAGTTACCTTTTAGGAATAAATCTGAGGATTTCAATTTTGATATTTGGGTTTTGAGTCTAATCGGCGAATCTGAGTTATTAATTGGTTTCTGCAACCTCTATATTTTGAATCTCAAAGCCAAAAAACTGAGTAAACCAACATCGATCTCTAAGAACTGAATGAAGGGTGTAGCTTATGTGTATTGTGAAATTTTTAGTATCGTTGCTAAAAAGATAAATAAAGTTATTGCAGGAACATAGGAGATTAGAGAGAGAAAGTGAGATTTGTATTTTTAATTAAGGTTTAGAGAAAGCAACAGTGAGATTTGTATAGATTTTGGTGAGATTTGTTTGATTTACTTTTTAATTTGAGTTTAATTGAAGTTCTTCTGCGTAGGGATGAAAAAGAATGGCTCAAAATTGTAAGAGAGTACTTTGGTCAATTTGTACAAAATCTAGACGAGGTTCGTGTGCATGTAGTTAGACCCAAGTTAAACGATTAATAAAATAAAAAATAATTTTAATTATGATTTAAGAATAAAACAGTAACTCAAAAAAATTCAAAAATTAAACATCAAAAAAGAGGTGGTTAAATAAAAATTTCCTGTCTTTTAATATGATTCCATACAGAGTCGGAGTGTCACGAGGGGGGGGGGGGGGGGGGGGGGGGGGGTGTTTCGATAAAAAGAGTTCAGAATAATTTTTATTTTTTTTAACTTCGGTAGCGAATGATATTTCTAATCACCACCTTGGTTAAAAATGGAAAAAATGACGGGTAACAAGATTGAGTTGATCATAAAAATAAAAAGGCCTTAATAACTACAACAAATTTTGAACAAGTACTCAGTGGCAGAGCTAGGAATAATTTTTAGGGGGGTTAAAAAAAAATTAAGCTAAATCAAACTCAATAATTTTGTTTACAGACCAATTTTTTACTAAAATACTTCTTCATTTTGTTTCGATATTTCGGAAAACTTAAAAATGATATACTAAAATTAATTATATATTTTGAAATATCTTTTGATATATAATAAAAAAAAAAATGGAGGCTGTGCTTTAGCAAAAGAATAAAATAAAAAAAAATTAATGGCAGTGAACAACATCTGCCCGAAGAGAAGAGCGAAGAAAGTGAAAACTTAATATATATTAAAAACTTACACCTTCAATTTATAATGCTAATTACGCAAAGCCCCCCGCGCAAATATTGCTATAAGCTTAATCACAAATACCACCTCTCGTCAAAACTATACAATGGCCCCTCAACTTTTCCTTCCCACACATAAACCCCCTGTACTCTCTAAAAATTTTCAAAAAGCTCAGGTGCATCCAACCCTGCAAGTACTATAGTTGTGTTTAACGTGTTAGAGAATGAAAACATGACATGAAAAAAATTATCTTACTTATTCCATGTTTAATATTAATCACTATTAAATAATAGAGTCAATTATTTATCCTACAAATGTCTTTTATTTTATGGAGAGCGTAATTAAACAATCATATCTGAAAAGTGGAATTATTTTTGTGCCATTGAAATGCATTGCAAAGAGCCCCTTTGTCTATTTTATGTTTATCTTAACAATGACAAATATTGTAAAAAAAAATTAAAAAAATTAATACATGATATTATGCACAAAAAAAGCATGTATATAGTACGTGTATAAGAGTAATGATTGTGTATAATTTTTATGTAAATACTATGTGTAAAGTGGCTTTTCACATAAATTATACACATATCTATTTTATGTTTCAATGATTTGCTTTTAAACTCGTGTAAAATTTTACTGGACAAATCATATACAAACAAATGGAATAATATCATTATATCAAATATTCAATAGTTTTTTTTCAGATTTTTTTTAAGA
Organism: Lonicera japonica; assembly: GCA_021464415.1. Lineage (NCBI taxonomy): Eukaryota > Viridiplantae > Streptophyta > Magnoliopsida > Dipsacales > Caprifoliaceae > Lonicera > Lonicera japonica. Next base: position 93,148 of record JAKCWG010000283.1, read on the forward strand.
TAAGTTGCACCTGAATTATCAATTTGAACAATTAATGCTATGAATTAACATTAATTTTATTTTTTTTGCAATTGAACCCAAATCACCGTCATGGTTAACTTTTTATCAATCATGGTTAAGTTTTTAGCAGTTTGTTACCCATGTGCAGTGCACGTAAGGGTATAAACGTACATAAAAAACCAATTCTACACATAAACAGAGCGTACCCATTTTTTTATGTTTTTTGGTTCCTCACAAGATATCTAGGCCAGCTTTCGCACATCTCGACTAATCTTCGCTCGCAGTGCGTGGCTGCCGCTTCCAAGCATTATTTTGACAATGCCGGAAAGTCGATCACAGGTTGTCCCAATAGCAACCTTATACCACTGGACTAGGAGGGCTTGGTTTAGCGTACCCATTTGCATTTCCAAATCCCAATTTCTCAAATCTAAACATTGATAGTGCATTATCCATTTTAGTTTGCTACATTTCTAAACAAACAATTCTACGCATCCCTTGATATCTGTTCAAAAACCACATCAAGTTCTCTCTTGCATGTATTTCCCTTAAATTTCCACTTAAAACATAGAGTTAACGTCTTAACTTGCCTTCGGTTCAATTCATTCTTGGCCCAAGGTTGCAACCCAATCATGAAGAAGAATAGTCTATCAGCATCATTCATATCGTGGATATCTAACATGATGGTGGTGAATGCGTTGACATACTCCTTGATGCTTCCTGAGTATTTGGTTTGAAGGAGTTCTTGTCGCGCATTATGGGAGGTGTTTTCAGGAAGGAATCGCGCACGCAATTCTCTTTTCAGGTTTTCCCAGGTGCTGATCTCGCACTCGCCATCTTGAATGTCATTATACTTGTTCTGCCACCATAACTTGGCGTCCCCGGAGAAGTACATAGATGCAGTGGATACCTTGACTTCCTCTGCGTCGACCTTTGTGGCACGGAAATACTGTTCCATGTCAAACACAAAGTTCTCTAATTCCCTAGCATCACGCACACCAGTGAATGCTTTGGGTTCGGGCACTTTCATCTTAGTGCGCTCCCCACCCCCAACTGGTGAGTTCGCAACCGCCATAGACACGAGAGTCAATTTTTGGTTGATCTGGATGATTTCATCTCTCATCTCATCGATCATCTCCCCAAAGTTTCCTCCCGGTGGGATTCCCTGAAGGTTTTGGAGGCCTTCCTCCAAATCTTGTATACGGTTTACGAGCGTGTCTTGAAACTTTGCACACGATCGACAAGAGAGGGTGTTCCACCCATCTTTTCCATCAGTATACCAACATTCCTTTCGAGGGCTTCGATACGCTGGCTATTGGTTCCCATCGTAACGCAGCAAGTAACACAAACTAGGCTTCATAAGGCAGCAATCGAAACAATCCCTCTGATACCAACTGTCACGGGGCGTCCTTTGATGGCACAAAGGAGGCCGCGTGAGCGACCGTGCTAACCGATAGCCCGGTCGAGTTCAATCGAATTTTATTTACAATCAACAAGAACATGCAACAACAATAATTTGAAAAGAGCTTGAGCATAAATTGAAATCACTTCATTGCATTAAACTGGATTACATGGAAAGATATTACATTATGAAAGAAAGTAAGAGCTTGAAACAGAGTGCTAGACAACGTGCACTGGTAGGCAACTCGGGTATGAGGCAGATAGTCTTATCCCCACATATAACCACTTAATGAAAATACCAGAGTGGTAGCAGTGCACGTTGGCTCACACAAGTTACAAAAAAACGATTACAATGGAAATGAAAATGCAATTACAAAGGAAATTCCTAGATCTATTTACATGGAAACAATATTTACATATGAGAATACACTTCTCCAAAAAGCTAACCTAAGCACAAGTCTAAAACTAGATGATGCTTGACGACCTGGTTGTGCTGGTGCTGGATCTCCTGTTGGGCCGTGCTGCTCTCGGGCGCATGCGCGGTGTTGATGAAGCGTAGTCGGTCACGAGTGCTGTTGGGAGGCAACCCCTGACAATAGGCCATGAGTCTCTTATATGAAAATTTTATAAGCTACCATACATGGTATACTTAGGATGAAGAGTCTAAGAACCATTGTGATTATAAGCAGTGATAAATTTAGTGATGTAGGAACTGAGTGAAAAAGACAAGCACGTGGATAAAAAATGTAGAGAGGATGGAAAAGGGCTGTTTGATTGGAAGGAGAAAACCATAGCAACCGCATTGGAAATAGCTAGCCCTCCATGAAAGATGAAAGCCGCCATCAAAATTGATAAAATGCTTGCGCTAACACAATATTGAGTGAAATTCTAAGTGAAATTGTATGGATGCGCGAAATTCTTCAAAACTCATGTTATATAAATCATGCATAGCTAGGTCGACAAATTGCATAAAGGGATAGTACTATATGCTAATCGGTGAAATAATGCTAAGCAAAGAGATAATGAGTAGTACAAGTATTGAAACTAATGCATATTTTATCATCACTTACGTAACAGTAAAATTTTGAATTTAATACATGATCACACTGCATTTGGAGACTAGTATGAAATCAGCTAGCTAGAAATCTGTCCAAGTTTGAAATTCCTGCAACTTGGTTCTAGCATACTGGAATCCTTCCAAATTGTTTCATCCCCGTATGCCAACGTTCGGAGAAATTAGTGCTTCAAATCTAGCATTGCGTACCGATACTCTTTTGTTGCTTCATACCAGTATGCCCAGTGACTGAGATTTTGATCTCAGGACTGTGTACCGATATTACGCATTGGAACCAAAAGTGCATACCAGTACACACTTAAAAAAAATTTAAATAAATAAAAAACAATTGAAGCCGGGTTAAAACCCTTCGAGATCATTTCTTCTTTATTTTCCCTATGGTCAATACGTAGCTTTCCCCCCCCTTAATCTTCAAAAACCTCCATTACTACTCAAGCTCAAGCTCATGCTCAAACCCTTCTATATCATATCGTCATTTTTTAGCACACTAGGGGGGAATTCGGGATTTCATTAAGCTTCTTAGGGGATTGTTGCCTGGGTCTTCGTGTTTAAGGAAAGAATTGGTATTTTTCGGATCTCATCTATTTGAGATCAAATTGGTAAGCCATTTCGTCCTTATACTTGGTTGTTGAGCTTCTGTTCATATGTTTAATAATATTAGAGTTGAGTTTCGGCCCCGTTTGTGATTCGGATTGGATAGATATATAGTATACCTCTGTCACAAGTTTATTTTGTTAAGCCATGTTGGATAGTTGGTTTTGAATGTAGGTTGGTTGATTAAAGTTTGGAATTTGCGTGATCATCTAGATTTGGGTTGAGAATGTGGTAAGCTGTGTGGTGTTAGTTGAATCGGTGTGATTCGGTTGTTGATTTGAGTATATTTGATTGCATTTAATGACTCGTTCCAAGACCATGTCCCAAAGCTTCTTGTTTGACCCACATATGATTACTGATAAGGCTACTACTTATTCATTACCACCTCCTAGTACAGATCCAGAGCCAAGATTAATTCCATGTTGTAGAGAGACAGAGCAGACTACCTCTTTCAAAGAGGAAGATAGGTGGTTCGAGACAGACTAAGCACACGGGTCCTTATACTATTTCCACAGCAGCTCCATTAGTTCCTAGGCCTCCCGTGATTGAGGAGGAGGCTACTGCTTATACCGGGACCGTTCCTGAGTTGACCCCAGTATCTGACACTTTAGTGGATATTAGAGCTCAGTGATTCCGAGAAAGGGACAAGGCAATTCGTTACATGCTTTTGGCCAAACTCTTAAGGTGAACATTAAGAGGAACTTTAAATTAGAGTCATTCCGACAACGTATGAAATCTGAACCTGCTAGGATGCCACAGCGGGTGTGTGCCGGTGGATATCCAATAGACAGTGGTACCATGCTTTTGTTGTTCCCATATGCCTTCCCGATATTGTATGAGAGTTCTTGTTCAGAGCTATATTTAGGTACGCTGACGGTATCCAGCCTAGCCGGATAGTTTCTTTAGTTTGGGGCACAAAATATTTGATATATGTCCAAACTATCCGATAGTTCTATGGCGTATCAAAGGTGCAGGATTCTTATCTACCGAGACCTTTAGAGTTGCAACCAGACCTGGATCCTATTATTCATTATATCGTTGGTTCGAGATTGACATGGGGGGCCTTACTATCTATTGCCATTAGCCAATCGAAATAAGCCATGGGATATGTATTTTTCATAATTGCCAGGACTGCTGAGCAAAGTGTACGAACAATTGAAGGAAGTGGGATTGATCTACTCATTAAATCCGCACCCGTTACCAAGCCCAGTCCCCACATGCTGGAATCTCAATGAGCGGTGTGATTATCATCAGAATGTGGGGCGTACCACAGATAGTTGCATTGCTCTTCGCCACATTATAAAAGATCTTATTGATACTAAAAAAATTCCAGATCCGTTAACCACAAATGTGGCCGGCAACCCACTCCCAAATTACCAAATAAACGCCATTGGAGGAGGTGAGGATCTACTAGACCTGTTTGTAGGTCGGAAAAAACCCTAGAGGGGGGTGAATAGGGTTTTTAAAACTTAATGAGATTTTTAAAACTAATTTAAAAATGTTTGATGTCTATATCAATCAAGCAATCAATAAACAAAGATAAATCCAATCACAAGAAGCAAATAACACAAATAGAGTTCAAGAGATAGAAAGATTAAACCAATCAAAGTCGAAGACTTTTTGTTCACACGGTTCGGCTTGTTAGCCCCTACTCCGCGCTCGGTTAGTTCCCTGAGAAGTTCCACTATAACCAATCTCCTTCCGGGTGAATATCAAACCTTTACAAGTGTATCTTTCTCATACACTCTTACAAGTATTGAAATTCTCACAATACTCACACAAGAATACTCTCTTGCTATCTTAAGAGATAAACCTCTCTTAATGTTTGAAAGAAATGATTTGGTGACTAACACCAATGTACAATAGCTCTATAGTGTATGAAGATTACAACTTAAGCTCACACTAAGAGATATCAAATTTGATCAATAGAATATAGCTCAAAATAAAAATGATTGATCAAAGGAAAATGTTCTTGAATCTTTGAATAATGAATGTAGATGAATAGAATAGTGTATGAATGATTCAAGAGTGTTTAAATAAGTCTTAGAAGGTGCATATATAATCTAAGACAACATATGGCCGTTTGGAGGGAGTTGGTAAGAGTTTGGTGCCAAAAATGGTAAAAAATCAGAACTCCAACGGCTATATTCTGGGCCATCAGTCGACTGAGCAGGGTTCCTTAGTCGACTGAGCCTCTCTGCTTAGTCGACTTATGGGCTCTGTCCATCAGGCCAAAAATCCAATTTTTGTACTTTTGCATTTTAGCTCTAAAACCACTTTTAATGCTTGGGAAATGTAAAATATAGGTTCCTAAGACACCTATTTTTGTTAGAGCTTCAAATAAGATCTTTTAACATTAAATATGAATTAATTTCAAAATCGGTTTTTACTAGAATGTGTGTTTTGAAAAGATCTTTAGGAAACTTTGTTTTGATCAATCTGGATGTGTTAAAACAAAGTATATGAGCTATATTTAGAGTCAAGAATGAATCTTTACATAAGAAACTAAAGCACTCACTCAAATAGAGATTAATGAGTCTTCAAGGGCTTTTGATTGTTTCTTCATTTCTTTTCTTCCTTGGCTAATCATTCATCATAGAGGTGCCATTGATAGAGCATTGATCATGGAGGCTTTGTGATGTGTGAGATATTTGAAGGCGTACAACTTTGTAGGTGAATGATCTTTAATCCGGTTTTTCGATTTTGTCCACGTGTGATCAAATAATGTGGCTATAACTTTAAACATCAACTTAATTAAATTTCACATGATTAATGTTATTGTTATTATCAAAACAAGATTAGTGACTATAAGGTCAACACTGTTGATTTGATCGAACCGGCACTAATGAGGGGTAAAGACGGAAAATATATTGTTGAAATTGAGGAATTAAATCCTGAGGGACTAATGGATTCTTATGAAACTCAACAAGGATTAGTAATCGGGGGAAAAATGTCAGAATGCATGTGGAGTTGACAAAATGTATCATTCCAAGATTGTTAAGTGGATAAAGAACATGAACTTCGTGCCGGGACAAGACAGGGTCTTGGCAAAGCAAGTCAAGGTTCAATATCATATAGCTTGTACAAGCAAAGGGTAATCCCAGACGTTAGGGGTTAGGTTACATTTCCAAACAAAAGAAAGGAAATAGTAATCGATGGACAAAGGGTAAAGTGCAAATCAGAATGATAGCCTTCGACTGGGGAATGCAGCTAGGTCCAGTAAGGCTAAAATGTTTAAGCACCTATTGTTGAGTTTGAAGATCCTATGGCAGCCTAGGTCCAACAATTGACCCTCTTTGGGATAGTATATCAAACACCACGTGCTGACCCTAAGAAAACACAAGTTGTGGAACCAAAAGAAGACCGGGTGATTGAATAACTCAAGAAAATTGCAGACATAGATTTCTATTTGGGTCCTCTTAGTTGGGTCGAGGCCACATCGTATGGCCCTGATGAAGATGTTAGATGAATCAGTAATTATGCTTGAGTCGATGCCGGCCACGAGCATTATTGAAACATTAGGTGTGCAACGATCTCTTGCCTTTTTTGATGAAGACTTGTCCCCATTGGGTAAAAATCACAATCAGGCTCTTGACATCACCACTGAGGCTCGGGGAATGTCCATCCCCTATGTTCTTATTGACAATGAATCAACAATAATGTTTGCCCATTTGAAACGGTTACTTGCTTCAGGGTTGTCAATGCTAGTTTGCAAGACGCTCCAGTTATTGTCCGTGCTTACAATAATATGACGTAGGACATCTTGGGTTATGTTTTGTCAGACTTATGAGTGGGTCTAGCCATTTTCCTGGTGGAATTCCAAGTGAATTATATCCGGTCTACCTTTTACTCTGCTTTTAGGTAGGGCATAGCTACATGTAGGGGGGATGTTACCATTTTATCTTCACCAAAAGATTAAAATTCCATACAATGGGGGATCATTGTTATAGAAGGAGATCCGAAAAGAAAAATCATCCCAAAAGACTCACCGACACTAGGGAATGTTAGACAGGATGTGCAATTGGGTGGATTCAATCTTAAGCCAAAAATTAAGATGTTGACCTTGAAGAAGTTAGAGTGCCTTCTGCCTGATGATATGCCAACAATGTGTGCCCGAGTCATCAACATGTTCAGAGAAATTTCATTCATGCCAAGGATCGGGTTTGGAAGATATCAAGCCAGTAATTCTTAGCCAATTATGCCTTAAATGTAGTCGGAGGCATAAGCTGAGATAGGGTACATACCAACCGAGACTGAAGAGAACGTTTTTTTTCGGTATATGGAAGAGGAATGCTATACCAAAGAATAACTCACTTAGTGGGTATTTCATAAAAGAGGGGGAGAATTTCCCTTATTGCAGGTTTGAAGAAACGTGGGTGAACAAAAAAGGCGAGCGGGTACCTGGCCCAGAAATATTCTTTGAAGAGGATATGTAAGAGGATTTGTATGCGAATGAGGGACTTTTCCACTCATTCTCTTCTTAACTTAAAATCATTCAAACTCCACTCGAGCCATTAAAGGAATAAGGTATGCTGCGAGACATGTTCAAGATCATATTCGTGGAAGAAGACTACCAAGGGGACCCAATACACTCGATCAAGCTGGTTAAGGGGAAGAAACCAATGAAGAAGCCCAGGAAGAAGAATAAGAATAAAAATGTAAACAACAATGTACAAATGTTAGAAATTTTGTCAGATTCTGTATGATACAGGCTGGGATTGTTTCTAGACCAGGCTTAGGGTGAATTCGCGACCCATTGCCTATTTGGAGGCAAGAACCTTGGAATTGGATGAAAGATGGATTGATGGAACCTCGATCCAACACCTATAGAGAGATGCGAACCTTGGTATAAGTGAATGACACCACAATTAATTGATTGGGGATGATCAATTGATAAGTTGATAAACAAACAAATGGAATTAACCAGAAATTTTCAAGAAGTTCTTAAGAACTCAAAAGTGAAAACACTCTAATTGTATTAATCATAACTTGTCTTCCTAATACAATGAAAATAACTCCTTTAAATAGGAGAAAACAAAACAATAGAATCCCAATTCAATAAGGAAACTAATTCCTACGAAAACTAGGAGTCCTAAATAAAAAGGAAACAAAGTAAATATTATCTCCTAGTTAAAATAAGAGACCTATTAAAGAAATAAAGAGGCTTCCAAAATAATATTAAAAACTAATTAAGCCGGTCGTGATAACGTGCTAGAAAATAAGGTTGAATTTCGGATATTAAGGCGTGCCCACGCCTTATCAAAATAGTACTTCTGCCTTTTTGGACATAATTCTCAGCTTTGACGTGTCCACACTTTATGTAAACACGTCTTCTGATTTTTCTTGGCTAAGGTGAGATAGGCTGGATCATATCATTATACCAGATTATATTTTTGTTAATGAGAATGATACCATTGTTTTCCCGTATTTTAATGCCTGTGAATGTGTGATAACTGCAATTGAGATTGAAATAATGAATGAACCTCCCGAAAGGAAGCATAATCGTATACAACCCATTAAGGGTGACACAATAATAATTAACCTTGACATTGATAAGAAAGAACTTAAAATTGGTGCATAATTAAGTGATGACGAGAAATGGAGTTTTGAAAAACTACTCAAAAAATACATTGATGTTTTATCTTAGACTTATGCCAACATGCCCAGGTTAAATACAGATATTATAATGCATGAAGTACACAGAAAGCCCGAATGTAAACTGGTCAAACAGAAGTTCCGTAAACTAATCCCAGTGTGGTCGTTGATAGTCAAATAAGAGGTTATGAAACAACTTAATGTAGGCTTCATCTTAGTTGTAGAGTATCTGACTTGGTTAACAAGCATCGTTCCAGTACCAAAGTCAAACAGGAAAGTCCGAGTTTGTGTCGATTAACGGGATTTGAATGCAACTTGCCCTAAAGATGACTTTTCATTGCCAGACATAGATCTGATTGTGAAAAATACAACCACTCACGAATTGAAGTCATTTGTTAACAGGGTCATAGGTTATAACCAGATCAAGATGTATATATTGCTATACTGTTATGCCGTTTCTATTGAAGAATGTCACGGCAACATATCAGATGGTTTTAACAACCATCTTTAATGATATTATTCATAAGGAACTCAAGGTTTACGTCAACGATATGATCATTAAGTCACAAGGAATGCCATATTCACAATTTATGTGCTTTTTTGATAGACTTCTTCATTTTCAGGTAAGGTTGAACACGCAAAAATGTGTCTTTAAGGTGACAAAAAGGAAAACTTTAGGTTAAAAGGTCAACAAAAGGGTATTGAAGTCGATTCGGCTAAGATTAAGGCAATTCAAGAAATACTAGTGCCAAAGATGGAAAAAAAGATCGGTGGTGTTTTTAGCAAAGTTACAGTTCATCAGCTGGTTCATTTCCCAACTTACTTAGACATGCGAGCCCATCTTCAAGCTATTACAAAAAAGGTTAGGCAAACAGTGGAATGAGTAATATCATTAGGCTTTTAATAAAATCGACCAATACCCCTCTAAGTTGCTTGTGTTAGCCCCCCCCCCTCCCTAACCAAGAATTCTTCTAATATTATATAAGGCCTTTTTGAGTTAACCCTTGAATAATGGCCATAATTAGAGTTACCCCCTAGTTTGATAATCCTTCAAGTTACCCCCTATCGTTTAAGGAGGTTAGCCTTCTGTTAAATTTTTGGAGCAAAATGACTGATTTGCCTTTAGGGGGTAACTCAAATTGTACCTATTATCCGGGGGGTAACTCAAATTATAACACTAACCTCAAAGAAAATGTTTTTCAACTTTTTTATTATAATCCTAACCCTAACCCTAATTTCATTAATTCTCTCTAAACACAAAATTCAACAACTTTCTTTTTTCTAAACTCAAAATACTCAATTGCAATCGCCAATCAAAATAAAAGTATATTTCTTTGCATCATTCTTTCTTTTCCCCTATTTCTCCCCATTAACAAAATTGAATCAGAACATTTCTCTCAATCAAGAGTACTCCATTTAACAACAAATTCACCGAAAACGATCTCTCTCGGCGATTTTCTTCGTTCATTCTCTATTACTGTTTTGTTTCAATCTAGGGCTTCGAATTTGGGTTTGATTTGCTTCATATTTGGCTTTTAACTTTGAATTTTGCTTCTCTCCACTACAACATTTTCCAAGTGAGAAGAACCCATCCATTTATCAAACTTTGTTTTTCTCCTGAACCATAATCGGAGTAATTTAAAATACATAGCAGTAAATGTAAAAACTGGGGTTTGATTACTCTTATAGCCAGAGATGAAGTGGTTTTTTCTCAAAAAATGAAATAAAAATATAAGTTGGGCTTATTTGGATTTTTAGCTAAGAGAGAGGGGAGACACATTCTTGTAGATTTTATGTGAGAGTAATTGTGCAAATTTGATGGTGTGTAAAAGGGGTAATTTTGCAGTTTTTTTTATTTGGGGTACTATTTTTAGGGTAGAGATAATCAAGCCTTCTGAATCTTTGATATGAAATTGACAGATTCATATCTTGAATTTGCACATTGTTGATTACTATTTCAATTTTGTTAACGAAGATAGAAATGCGGGGAGAGAAAGGACGATGCACTGAGAGAGTGTAACACCCCGTTTCCTTATCTCTTGCAAAATCACGACCCATATCATGTATAAAGCATAAACGGGTTTCGGATAGCCAAATTGGGTTCTGTAAAGGTTGACGTGGTTCGATGACTTCCAATGAGTCATATTATAGTTAAATATTTACTCTGGATAGTTTTATTCAATTTGGAAAGCATTTGCGTAATTTGGCACGTCATTGGAAAAGTGCTCATTTTCTTAAAATATTGCTCTTCACTATTTCCTTGAGATGGATTTATTGACCTAGAAATGTCCGAATTGAGTTTTTCATTTTCCATCGTGTTTTATTATATATTTAGAGCTATTCTGCAAAGTTTCGTCACATCCGGACTTCAATTGAGCATTTCATAGTCGTTTTTGGATTTGGATTAATTATTCGTTGGTTAGTTTTCTGTTAACTTTGGAGAAGTCATAACTTCTTCATCCGAACTTAAAATGAGTCCCTGTTTCCTCTTATCTCTAGGTTTTGATCCACTCTACAACTTTCGTGTTTTGGCCGAGACCCAATTCCAGCTCCTTGATGGCCAAAATTGGGCGTGAAGTTGAGCGTGTGTGACCAAACAGCAAAATTGTGTGCTGTGAATAGTGGAAGTCGACTACATGGGTTTTGATGTAGTCGACTACATGCACCTGGGTGAGAAATTTATATATTTTCACCTCCTTTCTTCCTCATTTGATACATTTATTTGGAGAGCTCTTGAGAGAGAAGTAAGGGGCGAATTTGGGAGATTTTAAGGGATCATTTGAGGGTGCATCTTCCTCACAAGATTCTCATAAACATCATCATCTCCATTCTCTCCTTCATCCTCTTTAACATCAAGCTACACCAATTCTAGGGTTTTGGATGGAATTTGGGGATTTTGGACTTGGCGCTTCTCCGGCTCGATTCCGCTAGGATTCTTCGAGGGATTAACCCTTAATAGGTGGGAACAATAGTATTAAAGCTTATTTTTAAGTTATTATGACATATTTATACCTAATAAAACAAAACCTAGGGATTTTTCTATAAATGCATGATCATGGGGTTTTGGGATCAATTCTTCTTGATTTTTGGTTTGGTTTATGCTTGAATTGATTATATATCATGGATTTTATGATAAGCCCCAAATTCTATATTGTTTTTGGTAAGATTAGTATAAAACCCTTATATGCGGGTATGATAGTGAACTGTACGCTATAGTAGGCGTGCTTACGTTGCTATACATGGTTTTAAATGTATGCCTTGGCATTGATTATTCATATCTGTGATATTTTTGTTGTACTCCGGCTGTTAGTTTATAATTTATGTGTTTTATTATATATTTGGCCAGTCCATAAGATTATTATAATTTATGTATAAACAAAGTATTAATTTTCTTAAGGGGAGATCTACATAGAATTTATACACTATGAAAACTATATTATATTTGGCTTTGGTGCCACGTTGACTGAAAGCTTATAGTGCCTCCCAAATTCATGATATTTTAACTGAGCCATTAGTTGACGAACTTGGCAGGCCTACTATAAGTACAACAACAATACCACTACGCGTTCTACGAAACGCATATGTATACATAATTGGGGTATATATATATATATACGAGTTATATAAATACATATGGAATATATGTAAATGCATATGTACATGTGTTGGACTATACGTCCTTATAATTTCCGTGATTTGATGCGTTTACTATCCTTTGGAGTTTATTTGGATTTATTATCGGATGGCCACACCGTTCGTACTAGATATATATTGGTGATACCCGTAGCGTATAGCCTTGGTGGTTACGTGAGATTATTATATTGCCTTGGGGGCATTTTCCATCTTGGTGGACCTGGTAGGTGGTCCCTGCCTTGGGGGCAGAAGAAACCGAGTTGCCGGCTATCTCTGTGCACAGTAGATCTAAAATCCTAGATGTGAGGTATATATATGATTGATGTGATAGATCTAGTCACGGTGTTGTGGCATGTACAGTATGATGATGTATATATACATATATTGCCTTTCTTATAATACATCATATATATATATACGCAGGGCACGAAATGTTTTTCATGATATTAATTACTCCAGAAGTATGCATTTATACTAAAGTGGGTTTTATGTAAAGAAGAGTTATACGTATGCATTTTATTAACGAAAAATACTTTCATTATAATGCATAGCATGGCATGCATAGTTTCCAACCTATTTTCTTATACGAACCCTTATAGTTCCCACTGAGCCAGTTTGGCTCACTCCCATTTTCCAAACCAGGTTTTGCAGGTGTTCCCGGGGATGTGCGCTTATGGAGTCTAGTAGCTCTAACGACCTCTGATTTCCAAAGTCGTTTGGGAACGACTAGTATCATACTTTCCCTTAAATTGAGATCATGATTTGTACTTTTTAAATTAATATCCTATTGATTGCTGTACTCTTGAAATATTGTTATAAGACTATTTAATTAAT